>VDFB02082604.1:0-11399 GCA_007258455.2 Sequoia sempervirens
TCTTCTACTATGATTGAAAAAGTTATGAGTTCTTCTCAGAGTTCAAACGGCGTAAGTAGTAATACTACTAATGATGTATGGACTTTGGAATTTGATGGATCATGTCCTGCCAATAGTTTTGGGGTAGGCGTTGTTCTTACTTCCCCTGAAGGTGAAATCTTTCCTTATTATTTTAAATTGCAGTTTTCCAATACCAACAACACAACTGAGTATGAATCATTACAATTGGGTATGGATGTTGCAAGGAGAAAGGGAGTTAAAATCTACATGCACTAGGAGATGCGGAGTTAGTGGTTTGTCAAGTCCGGAATGTTTATCAAACCAAAAATGACAGATTGAAACACTACCGCAATCTCGTATGGGAAAATGTTGGTAGTTTCAACGCATTTAATATATCAGTGGTCCCTAGGGAATTCAATAGTAGGGTTGATTCTCTTGTAGCCTCAACTACTCTCTTGATTCCGCACCAAGATTTTGATCAAAGTTAGTATACCATAGAGCTGATTTATAGGCCAAGTGTTCCAACCAACTGGGATCATTGGCAGATTTTTAATGATAATAAGCATATTATCAACTTTCTTCAAAGGAATGATGATTTTAACAATTTGTATTTTGAGGGTAGTAATGATTCTCTTTTCGAATCAACTTCAAATTATGCTTCTGATGACAGTGAAGGTTTTTTGCAATTAAGAGGAAATAAAATACTTTAAGGGCTTGTATCTCTTGAAAGTTTGTTTGATAAGCATGATCGCTACATTAAGCAACAACAAAGATTTAAAGCTGACTCATCTACAAAGATTGAAAAGGTTAACCTTGGTATAGATGCTGATCCAAAGTTTATCAACATTGGTAAATGTTGTACTTCCGAGGAGAGATTTAAGTTCATCCAACTCCTGAGTCAATACATGGATGTATTAGCTTATTCTTATGATGATCTCAAGTCATTTCAACCAAAGGAGATGCAGCACGATATTCCTCTCAAGATTGTAGTTGTTCCTTTCCGACAGAAATAACATCAATATAATCCAAAGATTTCAAGAACTATCTTGGCTAAAATCCAGAAGATGTTAGAAGCAAAGATTATATTCCCAATTCATCATTCAACGTGGCTTGTGAATATTGTTCTGGTAAGAAAGAAAAATGGCAAAATCCGCATTTGTGTGGATTTTCGTAATCTTAATCAAGCTTCTCTTAAGGATAACTATCCTTGCCTATTATGGATCATGTGTTACAAGCAGTAATGGGTTCCCAAATGCTGTCCATGCTGGACGGATTTTCTGGTTATAATCAAATTGAAGTTCGTGAAGAAGAATAATATAAGACAGCCTTTACTACTCCATGGGGCACCTTTGCTTATCGCAGAATGCCCTTTGGATTGATCAATGCCGGTGCTACTTTCCAGCGTGCTATGGATTTGGCTTTTCGAGATATCCGAGATAAACTCATAATAGTTTATTTGGATGATCTCATGGTCTTCTCAAAACAGTGCCACGATCACTTTTCACATTTACAACAAGTGTTAGAGAAGTGTCGTCAACATGGTATCTCTTTAAATCCCAAGAAATTTGTTTCTGGGGTGATTGAAGGTAAACTTCTTGGGCATATTGTGTCCAATGAAGGAATAAAAATTGATCTTGAACGGTTAGAGCAATTCAAAACCTTTTGCTGCCTACAAGTAAAATTGTTGTCCATTCTTTCTTTGGAAAGGTGAATTTCTTGCGCAAATTTGTTCCAGACTTTGCGGAGAAGATTCGTCATATTTCTGATATGATGAAAGGAGCAACGACATTTTGTTGGAATGTTGAAGGAAAGGCTGCCTTTAATGATATTAAGCAAGCAATAGCACATGCGCCTGTGTTAGTCTGTACAGACTACACAAAGGACTTCATTATGTATAGCTATGCTTCAGAACACACCATGTCTGCAATCTTAATGCAAAAAAATACAGAGGGGATTAAATCTCCAATTGCATTCATGAGCTGCCCACTGAAATCTCATGAGTTGAAATACTCTCAAGTAGAAAAGAATGTGTATGCAGTCGTAAGGGCTGTTAAGTATTTCAGATTTTACATTTTAAATTCTCATGTCATAGCCTTGGTTCCAAACACGACAGTAAAGTCAATTCTGACTCAACAGGAATTTGGTACAAAAAGAGGTAATTGGATTGCAAAAATCCAAGAATATGACATGGAGATCCGTCCTACTAAGCTGGTTCGTGTAAAAGGCTTATGTCAGCTTATGGCTAAAAATGATCCAGAAGAGGTAGAGGAGCAAAATGTTTTTGAAGACCTTCCCAAGGTATTGTTTGTTAGTACTACTGATGAATGGTACTCAAACATTGCTTATTTTATGACCTATGGTGAATGTCCGAACCATTTTTCTTTTAAGGAAAAGAGGAATTTGAAGCTTAAGCTGCAAACTATGTTCTTTGGCACAATGGTTTGTACAAACGAACTCTTGATGGTATCTTTCAACACTGTGTCGATAAAGCACAGCAAGTCAAATTGCTAGAATCTTTCCATAGTTTGGCATGTGGTGGACACTTTTCAGCGTCAGTTACTGCTCATAAGATCTTGAGAGCTGTGTATTACTAGCCAATGCTTTTTCAAGATGCATATGAATGGGTCCGCAAGTGCGTTCAATGTCAGCAATTTGTTGGCAAACAAAAGTTACTAGTCTTGCCTCTAAAACCAGTTGTAGTGGAAGAACCTTTCAGACAATGGGGAATTGACTTCATTGGCGTTATTAATCCTTCTTCAAGTGTTGGGCACACATATGTTCTTGCTGCAACAGATTATTTTACCAAATGGGTGGAGGCAATTCCAATGAAACATGCTACTTCTGAAGTAGTGTGCAGATTTCTCAAAGAAAATATTATCTTTAGGTTTGGTGTTCCATACAAGGTAGTGACGGACAATGCAGCTACATTTTCCTCTTATGATGTAACTCAATTATGGTTTGATTATAGCATTATCTTGGCTCACTCTTCTGACTATTACCCTCAAGGTAATGGTCAAGCAGAATCCAGCAATAAAAATCTGGTTACCATAATTCGAAAGCTTGTGGATAAAAATCAGAGATCATGGCACAATGCATTGTATGATGCTTTGTGGGCTGATCGAATTGCACCTAAAAGAGCCATTGGCATGTCTCCTTTCCAATTACTCTATGGGGTGGATGCAGAAATTCCCATTACTTTGGAAATTCTAGCTCTTAAGTTAGTCAAAGTTGTTGAGGGTGACACATTTGAAAGTGCCTTGGATAAATGGATAATGTTTCTTTCACAATTGGAAGAACAAAGGTCACAAGTAGTGGATCGTATCAATAATCATCAAAAGCAAGTCAAAGCTCTCTTTGATAAGAAAGAAGGACTAAGAGCATTTCAGGTTGGAGATCGTGTTTTGCTTTGGGATAAGAGAAGAGAACCCAAAGGCATGCACGAAAAATTTGATTCTCTCTGGCGTGGACCTTTCACAATTCATCAAATTGTTGGTGAAAACAGCTTTCCATTGGTTATCAAGATGGTACTCCATTTGCGCTACCTTATAGTGGGCAGCATCTAAAGCGCCTGCAGGTAAGGATTTTGAAAAGTTTTTTGTTTTGATTTTTTTGTTTTGTGTTTTGTTTCGCATTTCTGTGACGGAATGGATACTAAAGGCGCTTGGAATTTTATCCTACTACCTTGGCTTTTCGAAGGTGGTTCTAATCGAGAGCAGTTGTTGTCCCCAATTTTTGACTTGCCAAAATTGGGATAACATAAAATTTTGAATAAATTGAATCTTCGCGCCATAAGGCAGATTTTACAAAGAGTACATATGGGTTGGAAGTTTTTGGTTTTGGATCAATAGTTCCCTTGGACATCCTTTTTCATGCACTCCTATTCATTTTCATAAGTTTTTGGGTCATTTTTCTCATGTTTTTGGTCAAATTCGGGTTTCAGAGGCATCACTGCAAGTAGGGGATTTGGTACTTCATTACAAGTGAGTAATAGGAATTTTTTATTTAACTTACAAGTGTAGGAACTTTTTGCTCACATTGCAAGTTATCTTTACTTGCACTTGCAATGTGTTGTGAAAAACCTGACTAGTATTTAAACCTTTAAGTGAAATCAGGTTTTTACTTCATGGTTGCGAGTTACAAGTTAAAAAGTAAACTTGTAATAGGTTTTTAAAAACCCGAATTCCCTTTAATGCAAATAATAAACTTGCCAAGTGCTTTAAAAAGTTTGATTTAAGTTATATTTTAAAAATCACTTGCAAAAGAGGATTTAAAACTCGAAATCACTTGTAAAGTTTTCTTTGAAAAAGTCGATTTGTTATTTTACTTGTTTTGTGCTATGAAAAATCCAACGCCATCAATAGAGAGGGCAGTTTGTGTTCAAGTTTGCTTGTCTTCCTCATTTCATGGTGATTTCATAAATATTTAACTGCAATATGAGGACTCCCAGCTATGATAAATCAAGTAATCCTCATTTACAGAGTTTGTGCAAGGCGTCTTGGTTTTCTTCCCCATTTTATTTTCCATCTTTTATTATGCTTATCAGCCTTCGCAATTCTTGGATTATTCAATAATGAGAGGAACCAACTTCTCCAACAAAGCGAAAGATTATAAGTATGATAAATATTAGAATGAGATTTCTCCATCTCACGTAGTCTCAAATGTTGAAGAAATCAGAGATATAAAGATTGGGCATCTTGATATGTCTGAATTTCTTCAAAGAGCTGAGAAGTCGACTTCACATGATATGCAGTTGTTGTTGAGAAGCCATATTCATCTAGTTTCCACTTTTCCTGTTGCTGCCCTAGAGCCAAAATTTGTTCTTGCATGTGCAGCTCATTTTGATAAAGAATCCAGAACTATCAAAGATGAAGATGGTAACGTGGTCATTAGACTTGATCCAAAAACCATTAATAAGATCTTCAGGGTTCTTGATTATATTGACTATTCACAAACCTTAGCCTAAATCAATACCAAGACTAGTAACTTGGTATAGAAGACAAACTCTAAAAGTAATGACATTGTTGCTTAGTTATTTGGGAACTTATTGAAATTGCTTACTATAGCATTCTAATTTGTGCTTTTAAGGACTACATACAACAAAATAGTGTTTAAGGTAAACCTTTCTTCACATAAGAAGGGAAGCTTACTTGTGGTGGGGGTGATGAGTCTCATCAATAAAGGTAACTTTACCGTCTTCTATGCAAGGATTTTCATTGTTCACTTGAGTTGTGAATCACCTAGAGTCGTAACAACCTTGCTAGCATGTCTCCCCTCTGATCCACTAGAAAAGAATAATCTATGGGGTTGAAGTTCAAGCCATATTCTCCATCTATCATGTTGCTTTCTACAAATGTGGCTGAATTTTTTGGGATTTGGAACGCTAGAGGAAGATGACTTGTAATTTTCTACTGGAGCTCTATTGTTTTCATTTGTATCCAAATAGAGGTTCTTTGGATCACTTTCCCATGTTTGTGCTCTAAGAAAATAACATAAATATCAACCCAAATCATTATTGGCAATGGATCTATGGCTAACCCTTTTCTGTCGTAAGTAGGTGATCTCGCCTCTTTGTCATCCTCCATTAACTCTCATAGCACTTAAATAGCAAATATGTTTTATTAGAGTTAGAGTAAGCAACAATAGTCCCTTTCTCCAACATGTGGATACATTGCACAATTACTTGAGAAAAATTACTAAGGGACACCCAAACAATTCTTTCCCATCTCTCTCATGAAATTATGGGTTAAAAAGACTTAGCTTCAAATATACCCCTAAAGTTATTGAGTATTGATTTCTCATCAACACCCTTTTATTGGCCTCGAGACTTGGAAGAATAATGATAATATAGACCATTGTAGTCCCCACATTGCTTAGTTCTAAAACTCAATGATCTATAATAATTGCCTATTTAATTCTAATAGAAGAATCTTCTCTTAGGATGCCAAGGTAAAAAATAATAAGAGGCCTCTCGTTGAATCTTGTAATCGTGTAAATGGCCAGAACTATATGGTGTTCATATTCATAAATCACCCTTTTTACTTTTTATGAAAAATGCTCTTCTTATAGCCATTATCAAATTTTCTATAAATGCATCATTTAATCTCTCCTATATAGTAAGAGAGTTACAATAGCTTGAAAAGATTATTAAATTTGCTACCTTCAAGATCTTGAGACATCGGGGAGAAAACTTTCCTTTCCACGCGCCTCAATTGACCACACTGACTCAAGTGAAATGGGATTAGGAAAATGTGAGTTTTAACAGAGGACAAACATTATTCAGAACTTTCAGACATTAGAAACCGAAAGAGCAAGGTATGAAGGTCTTCTAGACAACTCAGTGATCTCTTTGTCTAGGACAACAATCTAGCTATCAAATGATAGTGCACCGTGCCGAAGTCCCATACGAACAAAAAACTACAGACATCACAAAATGATATAGGAAATACTGCGTAAGTCTTCTAAATGTAAAAGATGTAAAATATGAAATATACAGAATAAAAGTACTCTGTAAAAGATTACATACATCCCAAATTGTGACGTTACAATTTACAATCATTAGATAGAGTAAATGTGAATTCTGGAGGTGAATTAATGATGCTTGTACCTTGTTTTCAATATGAATGATGTTTCATTTGATGTTATTCTTGGTAAAATACTGCATAAAGGAGAATAGAAGGTTATTGATTTATGAATAATCTAACTTTTGAAATGTTTCATGTATTCTGCTTTGTTATGAGCATATGACTGCCGATGTCATGTCATGGTGTGCAGGTATGAAGACTGATCCTCCGGACAGAGGAGAGATATCACTCGGGGAGGAACTTGGTCGGGTAAGCAGTAACGAGTACCAAATGAGCATACACACACGTCAGTATAGGTTTTGAGAAACCAAGTCAGTTATGTTGGTCTAGATAAGTCATCCTTAGGCTTGGAGTTATGTTTACTTCTTTATGCTTTGAAAAGTGATGATTACTTATTTGTCTGACTTACTATGCTTTGACATGATTTGGAAAAACGTGAATGGATATACGTTAAAAGGTCAAGTGAGTATGTGTATACGTGTACGCGTATCCATATGAATATACATGTCAAATACATACATATGCTCGGCAGATGGATATGCCCATATGTACGTAATGACATGATATACATACATTTATGTGAACACTGCGTACAGAGAAATACATACTAATAATAATATTATATTATTATTCCCTGTTGACTTTACGTAAATATATATATATATAAATATCGGGTTTCTGACTGGCTCACGATATATTTATATATTTGTTAAATAATTAAATATTAACGATTATATATAAAATTATTATAGTTATATTAAATATAAATATTTAAAATACTCGGGTATTTAAATATTTATGTATTAATATATTTAAAGACTATAATAGCATTTTATAATAAAATAAATAAGGGAACTATATTTTGTCTAAGGGATTTACATATATATTTATGTATAAATATATAAGGTGATTATTTAAATACATAAGGAATGTATAAATAATAATATATTTGTATATTTTATTAATTAAATGTATTAATATTAAAATTAATATTTATTTATATATAAATACGTTTATATATAAATAAATATTAATGTTTAAAATAATACTTTAATAAATAAAATATGCAATTAGAAATTATTAAAACAATTTCAATTTCAAAGAATGAAATTCGCATTTTATATTTTAAGTGTTAAAAAGTGGAAGTTTAAATATTTAATAGTTGCCATATGAAGTATTTAACTTATAAACAAAATACATTTGAAAAAGTAATCGAACTTCATTTAGGGAAATATTTGAAGAGTTCGACTTTAGAAAAAAAAAACGAATGGAAAATAAAACTGAACTTTTCCGTGTAATGGCGGAAGTTCCTGTGCAGCTGGAAACGAAGGAAGACATTTTCAAAGCTCAAAACCAGAAAGATAGCATTAAACCTCTGTGTTGTATCGATTTGGAACTTGACCTAGGACGCATCAATAATATCATGAAGGATTTATATGCCTGGCAGCAAAACGTGGCTGTAGGTGGCGTTTTTATTGCAAAGTTGAAGTATTCTTCGAATTGCTGGCTTCTAAGAGGTCAAATCAGCTTGGAAAACATGACAAAGGGGTTTGAAAGAATGACAAGTGACATTTTGACTTAGTAAACAAGGTAATCTGTCAATTTACATGCCCAAAAATGGGGAAATTGTTTTTAATCCGGCCTATAAATAGTTCACAGTTCCTCATTCGAATGGAATTCTTGTGCTTTCTCATTTGTGACGTTTTTAGAGAGCTTATACACTGCAATTTGAGCAACCTGAGTCTATCATTCTCATTGAGCTTCCATAATCATCCCCTGTTTTGGTTATAATATTCTGTATTGCCGAGTTTGAAAGATGCTGTGAATTTTTACCAGCAATTACCAGTTACTGTGGCTATCCCTGTTTGAGCTGTGAGTGAGTTTTATTATTGCTGAGAGAAGCCTTTCATAATTTCTGAGATCATATATCACCATTTGCTGAGAGACATCCCCTGTTATTATCTTCACCAATTCTGAGTTCACAGTAAGAAGTTGAGATTACTTTTCATCTGTAGCAAGTGATTAATTTCTGAGAAAGAGTTTGAGACTGGTCTGAGAATTCTGGAAGTCTTTTGCTGAAGGTCTGAGGAGCTGCAAACACAATCAAGTTTATCCTCTAAAGGGAAAGGCATATACCAGGCATGATGTTTCTTCTTTCATGTTCTAGAGAGTAGTTCTTGATATATATATCTAAAAGAGTAAATACTGAATATGCATAGTTAGGGAATTGCATTGAGTACAATACTTCAGTTAAGATAAACAAGAAATGGTTCTATGTTGCACCATTATCTTAAAGAATAGTTATGCATGTTTTCTGGAGTAGAAACCTGTTTGCATTAGTGTGTGTTTTGCATTAAGGTATGAAATATGTATGAACTCCATATGTGGAGTATATACGGTTTCAACGATTAAAGGATTGTAAAAAAAGGGATTATATGAGTAAAGAGCTTAAGGGATTAGTTTACTTATTTTACATTTATGAGAAATAACGGAAAAAGATAAAAGGGAGGAATTTATTTGCATTTTGAATGACTTCTGCATATTGTGTATAATCTCTGTATATGGAGAATACGTAGGAGTACTTATTATCTACTAGGAACGAAATGAAGGCAGAATCAAGTAAGGTCTTTTAGCTTAAGTTATTAAGATAACAGAGGCAAGCTAAGTACTCCTAGGATAAAGATTACCTAATTAGGAGGGTTGATACAAGACACTTGTAGACTGTCTCATTTCTAGTAGGTTCGTATGATTGTAGGATATCTGGGGTGACGGATTACCCAATGAAGGATAAAACCTACGCATAGAGTAAGGAAGCCTCAAGTCAAATCGGCTCTGAGTAGTGTATATGATAGATGATCTTCATTCAAGTGGCACCGAATGAGAATACTTTGCCGCAAAGTAGTGAAAGGTACTTACATCCACTTAGGTGAGGATAGTTGAGGCCATAATCGTTAGTTCATTGTGATCCGAGTACTAGTTCGAGATTGTGAAATAGCAAGGTTCTAGTTGTGTAGGACACTACACTATGCTCAGTTGGTAATCGTTAAAGGATACCCTACCAATCTCTTCTTCGGAGGGAGGGCCGCTCATTGTAGAAATGATCGTATGGACCGTTATAAGTCCGTATTGGCTGAAAAGCTACTCGAAAGGATGTTTCTCCTCCTCCAGAGTTTTTCTTACCGGCGTACTCAAGATTTGAAAAAGGAAGGACTCGACATTCTTATTTATTTGTGCAAATCTTACGAGCCATGTATGTAATTATATTACTTTGAACTCATTTATATTTCAAAAGGAAATGGAATTCATGAGGAAAACACATTGTAACTTGTAACGATTTATCAATAAAGAAAGGAAGAAATTTATTGTAATATCTTTGTTATATGTTACTTTTACATGTTTTAAGTGGGAATTGGAAAGTTTTTTAATTTACGCAGAATTGGGTCGTTACATGTGGTATCAGAGCTACCAGGTTCTGCACTGAAACCTATGAGCTCATTACGCAACAATGCGTGAACCTTATTAGAAGATAATGGTTGAAAAGTTCTTGTGCTACAAAGGCAAGAGAAAAGAACTTAAAGAAGTAAAAAGGAAATATGAGATCCTTAGTAACTTATGAAAATTGAAGACAAGTTAAGAGTTGTTCCGGAAGTAGGAACTCCTAAAACCAACAATTTATGTCAGTATCGAGGATTGCGGAAGATTATGCAATCAAGTTATGAAGAAAGGTTAGGAAGAATAACCAGTGTATACCTTTATCCAACGAAATAGTTTTATAACATTAAGGCAGCCAAAAAGGAATAAAGATAACCCTTGTTATAGTAGCAAACTATAGTTGCAAAGAGACAAAGAACTTTTGGATTTAGTAAACACTACGAATCTATGTATATGCAATGTCAGCATAAGTTAGATTGAATAAGGAAGTCAACGAAGGAAGTAACCACGGGAGTTGGAGAACTCTTGACAATAAGCTAATTCTTATGTAAAGACAGGAGCTTGCAAGGAAAAAGAAGTTAGTACCTTAGAGATAAGAGAAAAGACCAGAATGGTCTGAATTAAAGTAATCAACAAGGTGAACAGGGTTCCACTGACCAAAATCAATTAGATTATTGGAGTTTGATATAAAAAAGAGACCAAACAACTTTGGTATCTTAGAAGTTAAAAATGAGAAAGATACCAAGCATTGGAATTAAGTCACTTGAAAAGTAACTGAGGAATAAACTAAGGTGTTAAGTTAGGATGATTTTTAGCAGAGGTTAAACAAAGATTGGTTAGAGTATAAGCTGAACTCACCTTCATGATTGTGAAAGTCGACTTTTGTTTAGAATGTTCCAAATGGAAAGGGAATACAATGTGGCACTATGTGTCAAAACAAAAGAAGTTGCAAAGGAAACAATGTTTATGTTAAAAAGAGAATGGAATTAATGGAGTGTCTCGTAACTTGTAAGTTGTTGATTATTCATTAGATCTTCCGTTGGATGACCCAAGTTATTGAAATCTATGGGATAGAAAACAATGACAAAACTAACTTTGGAAAAAGTATATCTAAAATATGCCTTGAGACAAGGTAGAGACAATGGAAAATCAACAACAAGGAACAACAAAACCTTACAAAGAAGCAAGAGTTTGCTAGGAGTTCAACTTTGAATAGATCAAAGGTTGTGGAAACTCTAAGGGGGGAAGGAAAAGAGTGGGTTGACTCAAATTAAGGACAGTAGAGATCCAAGATATGGATGTCCTATGATAAATGAGATTTGTCTTTGCAAAACTTATAACCATTATTATATGGGAATTAAAAATGGCAAGAGATTGTAAAATAGG
>VDFB02082606.1:0-10449 GCA_007258455.2 Sequoia sempervirens
CGCTGACTATCCCACTACCTCCATCATCTCTCCTCCCCTATGTGCCTGTCCCCTCCTCTCTCTAGCCCCCTGGCCCTCATCCTCTGATCTAAATCCTACGGCTCCTACAATAGGCACCAATGATGTAATCCTCTCCCATCGATGGTTGCGCAAGCACCAGTCATATCGTATTGTCACCCCTGCATCCTCTACTCCCACACATCTCCTAAGGTAGGGTACCTGCACTATCGTCGCCCATGCTACTCTAGCCTCCCTTGGTCTAAACACGGGCCCCCATGGTCGCTCTCTGGTGAGTCGCCGAAACCTCCTCGATGCACCAAGAATATCCTGTGTCAACCCAAACTATCTCACCACCTTGTCTGGTCAATGCATCTCCACTATGCGCGGAAGACTCTCAATCAGGACGCACTGGGTCATAAAGTACCCTCTCTGTCTCTTAGTCTGCTCCCTCCATCCCCTGAAGTTTTAATACATATAAGGTCGCCATACTATGTCTCTCTCCTACAAATCATCCATCATCCTCCTCCATCCCTCCATATCTCCTGACCTCCTATGCCGCAAAATCCAGCCCCTGGCCTCTCCATACCCCCATGCCACTAGCTCCCTATCATTCTCCTCTCCCTCCCTAACCACAATCGATCTCGTCACCATAATATGCTCCCATTCCCACACCTGTAGAAGGGTCATGTGTGTCAAAATCACTACATTCCAGTAGCAAATCATATGCATATCCCTGTACAACTGGGCTAGGATACAGGTACCCCACGTGATCTGTCCCTCATGCCACTCAACAATGTGTCGAATCGCCTCCATAAACCTCAGACTGCAATACCACCTGCTACGATTTGGTAACAATATCCCACTGATCAGACCACCTAGGAATAAAGGCAGAGGTGGTACCCCCACTGTCAAACATCTATCTAGATCCAATTGTAGACCTTGTAGAGGCAGGTTGATGTGTCCAAATAACACTGTCATAGTATGCTCTAACTTGGCCCCTCTCGATACCACATCACTAAGCAGTACCCTTGCTATCAGCAGCTTCAGGATGTGCCATACATCCTCCAGTGTCACCGTCATCTCCCCCGTCGGCAGACGAAATGTCGATGTCTCTGAGCTTCATCTCTCTATCAAGGCCGTCAGCATCGCTTGATGCGCCTTCATCACCGGCACCTCTAAAAAGTGCAATAAACCCGCATGCTCTAAAGTTGCATGATCAACACCAGTCATCATTGCTATAGTCATTGTCAATACTTCCGACCGTCACTCATGTGTCCATAACTGCACAAATCCCTGCATCCACACCACTTGATTATTAGTACACAATCTTCCCAGCCCTGGGACATCTTTTACTTACCTCTTTACTTTTCTTTTCTCTCTTCTTATCCTCATCTTGCCCTCGTCAGGGCAGGCCTCGTCTTTCTAGCCTCCATAGTCCATCCTCCCCCTGCCCCCCGGTTCCTTTCGGGGTGAACTTGCCCCTCGTTGGGGTGGATCCGCCCTAGCTCGGGGCGACTCCGCTCTCGCCATTGGGGCGACTCCGCCCTCGCTGCCAGGGCGAGCCCACCCTAGCTCAGGGCGGCTCCGCCCCCTCCCGAGGCAACTCCGCCCTCGCTCTCGAGGCAAGCCCGCCCCAACTTGGGGCGGCTCTGCCCCCTCCTGAGGTGACTCCCACTCCTCACACAGAGCCTGCCTCTGCCTGTGGTCCTGGGCGGATTCACCCCTCAGGGTGACCCCAACCAGGTGGGATCTGTCTCCGCCAGCATGAATCCACTGCTCTGCATGACTACTTTCACATACGCCGACTTTGTTACCTGCCTGCCGAGGCAGTTCTCGCCTACCTCGGCTGGATCCTCGCCTCCCAATTTTTCCAACCACCTAAACTACCATTTTTCTATTCAATCTCGCTTCACAAAACTCCACCTTTATTTTATCCATCGTGAAACATGCCAAATGATTTAAAACACACGGTAATGCTTTTCATCACATGGCGGCATCATGGCGAGTCCGCCACTCCGCGAACCTCGCTCCCCGCTGAATGATCCTCCGTGATCATAACTCACGCAGATCGCTGTTCGCAGATCCTCCCTCTTCTCCCTTTTTCTCAATTGCTACAAGACACGAGATACAGCACTTTTTAAATTACCTTTAACCTTCTTTTCCTTTTTTAAATAAAAGGTATTTTTTACCTTTCATTTAACTTTTTTTTCTCAACTAATCCCCTTCTTTCTCGGAGCCTCCATTTGCAAACCGTACGTCCAATCGACTTCGTTGAAAATTCAAACTTGCTTAATTTTTCGTACTCTATCCAACGGTGTCTTCAATTTATTTCTATCGAGAAGTTTTCTGGGGCCCCCTTTTTTCTTCCCCAACCGCCCTCTCGAGGGGGCATACCCTATCATTTGTTTCCATCCATTTGAGGCAGGCACTGGGGCATCCCTCTCCCTTTTCCCTCCGCTTGGATAGCTCATTCAACCTCTTTCAGGCTGGGGCATCAATCCCTACCACTTTCATCATCACCAACATTTTTTTTTTGAAACATTGTTATTTTAACAATATTTCGAAGAGGGGCAAAATGTAGACACCCAAATTTGATCACTCCCATATGATCAAATTCACCTCTTTATTCATCAATTATGTCAATATTAATTTATTTAATTAATATTACACTTCCCACATAAGATTCTTGAAATATTTAATTTAACAATTAAACACTTTATCTACCTTTCTCCTCTCTAAATTAAATAAATACACCAATTTATTTAATTTAGTCATTTTAATTCTTTTGAACTAAAATCAATTTAAAATTCTTCTTTTCTCTCTCCTTGTCACATCCTCCATAATCCATCTCTAATTTGGATTAATTTAATTAATTCATAATTAAGATGTGCATCCTCTTAATCAAGGATTAATGTCACATCCTCCTACATTTGCCACTTGTCTTTAATCTTCCATTAATTATCATAATCAAGTATTTGCACAACCTTAATAAAAGTCATTAGCCATTTTTAGTACCACTTTTTAGTCAATCCTTCCATTTTCCTTTCTTGGCATTGACTCTCTTTCCTATGTGAATTTTTAATTCACTTTTATTCATCCTAGGTCTCTCTCCTCCCCATGTGAATTTTTAATTCACATTTTATCCTTCCAAGGCTTCTAGAATATTTGACTTGTCACCTCATGCACATGTGACCAATTCCCACCCTTTTGGAAACCCTCTCTTATCCATTAGATTCTCCTATGAATTCACATTTATTTCTCCAACCACTTTCTCTTTTCCCATGGAGATTTTTGAGAAATTCCAAAATTCTTCAAATGTCATTTTCACTCCCACTTGGGGACAAGTTCTTTTTTGAGGAAATATTCTCACTCCCCAAGGTACTTGGAAGGTACTTGTCCTTCCTCCACATCATGTACTTCCCTTTCACATCACCTACACATCATCTCACCCTTAGCCATCTCACATTCCACATGTCAAAATGTGAGGGCTTGTGAGTCCTCAACTCACCTTAGCCCTTCATCTTGACTTTGTTGGATAAATATCAACCATTGAATTCTCTAGAGAATTCAAGTTTATCTATAAATACCCCCCTCCTCTAAGGCATTTACAACACTTAGTCATTTTGCAACTAAATGTTTCCATTTTGAGCACTCATCTAGCCATCAATTTCATCCATTTGTATCTAAATCCAAGCATATAGTTAAAAGCTTGCATTTAGCCATATCAAGAGCCATCAAGGAGCATACAAAGCACATCAAAATCAAGGGCCAACCAAGGAGTTTCAGCTGCAAAAAGGAGGTATATCTATTTAGCATCATTTTACACTTTTCCTTTTTGCATTTACAAATTTCTTAGGCTAATCTTGAGGTGTTTCTTTATGTTTTTCTATTGCATTTTAGTTGCTTAGAATAGGTTAAACATTTTGATATCACACTATAAAAGCAATTTGTCACCTTCATTTCAACCTGACAACCACTATCTTCAATATTTTGCTATCTTGAGATCTAGAGCTATCTTGCAAACTAAAAATTTGAGAACAAACAAAGAAAAATGGCGAAGAGCAATGGAGATGAATCAACTTTGGCATAGATATTGAGTATTATTGCTTCATTATTGTGATTTCTATTTTCATTTGTGCTTCATTGTTGGATTAGGGTCATTATTTCTTGAATTATATAGTTGGTGGTCGCTATTATTGATTCATGCGCCCTAAATTTTACCCTATCTACAACTGCAACAACACAATCATCAATTTGCTTACTCAGGAAAATTTTGTGGTAACTTCTATGATCTGAAAACAAGAACACACAAGCTTCAAACTTGAATTTGTCTATCTTTCAAACCATAGGACTATATCTTAAAATGTGGAGGAACGCAGAGAATTCTCTAGACCTTTTCAGAGCAATTTCCTGAGCCATTGATTGTAAGATATTATTTTATACAACTTTACATCAACACACGGTGAATACATCATTCGCAGAACCATTCACTTATTCATGAGCAATAGGAAACCACTGTTACAACAACCAACCTCGTACATTATATTTAACTTCTTGATTATAGCATATGCAACCAACCACACACTGCCACTTTGCTATTGACAACTCCATATTGTTGACATCAATGACAGCACCTGCAACATACTTGCAACATAACCCATGAGACAATTATAGTTTTACCAAAAAGGTCTGCTTGAGGTGATGTGGACCTATTCAGGAGAATTGAATTCCTCGGGAACTTTGAAAACATCACTATCCATGTGTTCTTGTCTAGTGGAAAGTCTTTTGAACTTGATTCCATGACTATTAAGAACTAGTTACCTATCGCCTATACTATTTTGTGCATTTTTTCTTTTGATCCTTATAATATCTTCTATATCTTCATCAACACTTTCTCTTTGTGGTACATTGCTATTTATTTGTCCTTTTTGTATAACTCCTTGCTATTTATTCTTTTTTACTCACAAATCATTTCCCTTTGTTTTGAATATGCCAAACTTGAATTTCCATGAATGTTACATAGTTCATTATGGACCCTACTATGGATTATCATAGAATATATGGTTATCCTTTAAACTATGTTGTTGACATTTACAAATTATTGCACTCTCCAACTGTATTCATCAACTTTTGAGCTTTTGTAATTTGAAAGTAGTAAGACAGTTGATATGTTTATCTTTAGCAATACTGTGCAAGGGTGCCTTGCCATCCCAAAAATAGATCCAAAATTTCTCCCATCATGCACATTAGATGTAAACAATGACCTGGTAACTAGATCATGCCAAGAGTATTTGAACCCTACAGGATCAAGCGCTTCATGATCCTTATATCAGTCAACATCTTCACTATATTTATAACATTTGTTGATAGTTTTCCATGGATTCTCTCATGAGGTTAAGTTGAGGAATCAATGCAATGTTCCTTTCTCTCCCTAAAGATACCCATTGATAGAGAAGCCTATCCCAATGTTGAAACTTTTTAGGTAATTGATTGGATGGGAAAATCAAAAGCTCAACACCATTAGAATTTGTCTTAAGTGCAAAGACATTTTCAAGCATATTATTTCGTTAGGGCTACTACAACCCTTATTATCTATCAGAAAACCAAATGATCTTGACACTTGCATCAATTTGAATCTAGATGTTGATTCAGTATTGCACTATTCAAAAGAAGGGTGGGAATTGTTGGCTAGTGACTATGATTTTATGTCCACGAGACCCATTTTAGACATGATAGGAGGTGTAGTCAAAGTTTTTAGTGAGATACATGAACATACTATAGATTCACATTCTTCTTTAATGATGTGTCATTGCAAATCCACCTTTAAACATGATCACACCATCGATCAATCAATGCTCCTAAGAAATACTAAAATGTGGAGTGTCATTGGTCACCATTTATACCTCTTTTCCTGAAAATTATGTCTAGCCTAGATCTAAGATTGGAAAGGCTTTTATCATTTGATGTTGATTCCTCAATAGGTGCAAGCTCCAACCCAGTAGCATGCATACTCAACAAGGGCATTGAGTGTGTTCAAAGAGAACTTGAACCAAAACCTTCCCAAAAACTTTGCAAGAAATGTTGCAACTCGTTTGAGGTTAATCCCTTGCCTTTCTCTATGTTTCAAGATATCTTCCATATTTTTATAGGTTTTTATATTACTTTCTAGATCTTGAACCTTCTATCTTTTGTTTTATGACCATACAAACTCCATGAAGATTTATCTTTATTAGCTGCGAAATATGTATCTTTGTTATCATCATTCAGAATTAAGCGTTTGGGTGTGTTATCATCCCCATCATGTGACATTTTACATGGTAGGAAACCAATTGAACCCATTGCCATAAATTAAGTATGAATAAACGGAAAACTCTAAAAGGGTGAAATAGTCTTATTGATAAGTGTTAATGGTCGCATGTGTATTATTGATAGGAGTGTTAGCTAGTTAAATATTTTTTGAAAATTATTAATTATAGAGGACCAAAGATAATTTAAATTTTATTTTAATTAATATTGTAGGGAAAATATAATAAATGGTGAATTAAATATAATTGAATAATAAAAAAATATTTAATTATTATGAATGAAAAGAGGGGATATTAGATTAATTAAATAATTAAATAATATGGAAAGATTAATTGATGAGGATAATGATAAAATGAAAGATGAAAATACATTATCCATTTTTAGGTGTTTATAGGAGGGAGAGGTAGAGAGATAGGTCTAGAGAGAGAAACAAGAAAATGAGAAAAAACCAACTCAAATAAAACATGATGATTCTCCTAGTATGGCACTTGTCATTGTCCCTTTGGCTAGTTATCTGCCTTCTGTATATGATGAGCAAGATTGGGATGTGAATGACCTAATTTAGGTTGGCTCGCATGTGACATACTCTCTTTCTTTTCTAAGACAATCACCAGGTTCAACACATGGTGGGTCACTCACATCAGGAGGATCATCACGGTTTCTCTCATCTAAGTTCATAGAAGTGGAGAATAATAAATTCAACTCATTATGCACTTCTTCATCAATTTTAGCAATATCATCATCATGATCCAAGTTAATCACAATAGGAGGTCTAATGACAATGTCCATTGTATGTTCTTGTTTTTGTTGTGGTGGAGATAGAGAAGTTTCATGGTGTGGCGAAGGTGGAGAATCATCATGCTTTGTTTGAGTTTGTTTTTTCTCATTTTCTTGTTTCTCTCTCTAGACCTATCTCTCCACCTCTCCCTCCTATAGACACCTAAAAATGGCTAATGTATTTTCATCTTTCATTTTATCATTATCCTCATCAAATATTCTATCCATTTATCCACCATTTATTATTGATAGGAGTGTTAGCTAGTTAAACATTTTTTGAAAATTATTAATTATAGAGGACCAAAGATAATTTAAATTTTATTTTAATTAATATTGTAGGAAAAATGATAAATGATGAATAAATTAAAAATTAAAAATATTTAATTAATAGGAATATGATAAAAAGATTTAAGATAATTGAATAATTAAAAAATATTTAAATAATATGGATAGAATAATTGATGAGGATAATGATATAATGAAAGATGAAAATACATTAAATATGCCACATTTGACATTCTTTGCACAATGTGTTTGTAGGCTTGATTAATAATGATAAAATGAAAGATGAAAAAACATTATATACTACCCTATGAAAATTTATATAAGAATGTTTCCCATTTGACATTCTTTGTACAATGTGTTTGTAGGCTTTATTATCTTGGGAAAATCTCTCACTGCATGAGAGGAACTAATCTTCACCATATTGTCAAAGTTGATGTGACCCATTCTTTTGTGCCATAACCAACAACTATGGAATGTTTTATGCACTTCACTCATGTGTATATGTGACCTTTTATGCACCTCAATTTTTGAGGAATTAAATCCCAGATAATGGGTTTAGAACCATCATGGATATCTTGACAACAATATAATGTTGGATTTTTCACTTGGGGTAGATTTGTCCAATTTGAGACCTAACTTCCAAAAACTTTTTTCATGAGTTTAAAGATCGATTTTTTATCATTCATAGGGGTTCTTTAAATTTTCTCATATAGATGTGTTGACAACAAAAGGGCAGACAACTGAGAGGGGGGGTGAATTAGTTGTCACAAAATTTCAAACTTATTAAACTTATTAATCCTGATTCTCATATTTGATCGATATCAATGAAAGCATGAATCAACAACACATCAAAAGCAAACATAAAACCAAATTTTTTTTTACGTGGAAACCCTATTAGGGGAAAAACCATAGTGGAGGTCAGTCCACAAGATTATACCATGTTAAAAGTATAATGAAAATAAAATATGGGGAATGCACATGCATTTAGGCACACTTCCTAAGAGCTCAGCTCAATTACAAAGGAAGACATACTATCTTACAGAAAGATTCAGATTACAACCATCTAGATTTTGAACTGAGAAAATGGCATTTGCTAATGCTTGATTACAGTTTCGGTTAAGCACATGAACACTTCTTCAATCTTCTTCACTCCCTTTATTTCCACACTCTGCTTTCTGCCTTGAATGATTGCTGACGTGGAAATTCGCGCACCTGAGGAGGCACATAGAATCCACTCCACGCTGAAGTTCAAATGGCTGCTGAAATTAACCATACGCCACATATGCCGATATTAAATATTCGCCGTGTTGGCCGACAAGATAATAAAGTGAATATAAACTATGGAGTCCCACGAGAAACGCATTTTAAGATTAACAATGCAGATCCAACCAAAGGTTTGGCCCACAACGAGTGATGAAGACCCAGATCAACATCTCGATACAAAATAGCGATTGGTACTCCTCAGACAACGCGCTACAACCACCATGTTGCCCAAAGAAAGAAGAAACATATGAACACACAAGAGAAAATGGCCAACCACGAGCACAGCGATCAATGCAGATGTACAGCTTAAAAGATAAGCCGCGATCTAGAAACATCCTGAAACATTACCAGTAGAAGTATCACAGCAACTGAGATAACTGAAGTAGCCTCATCTTCAATCAACAACATAAAGCTGAAACAACGAAAGAATTATTAAAGTGAAAGATATTTCGCGGCTTCACGTCAGATCGCTTTCCGCCAGATCTTTGAAACTCAACGTGGATAAACTAGATACACTCAACAACAAACCCTTAATTCCACAACCTCTGATCATCAATGTACAAAACTTACCGACATACTGAACTTCACTTCACTACTAACAACGTGCAATTCATTTATTACAATTTTCTCAATATTCTTGACATATATAGCTTCAAGTGAATTAATGCTAATAGTGTTGACATCAATGACAACCACAATATCCAACAATCTCCCCCTTTGGCATTGATGGCAACACATGATGTGAAAAACACCATCAACACAACTAACTCTTGACACTTACTCCCCCTTAGGATTTGACTCATTTTCTCCTCAAATTTTTCACAAAACTCTTCTCCCCACATGACTCTTCTCTTCAGATAATTCACAGTTTTTCACATGACTCTTCTCCCCCTTTGACATCAATGACAAAGATATCTAAACTCCACACAAACTCTGAACCTCATATCTGAACATTTGACTACTCCACCTGAGTAGCAGCCACAACATCAATCCAAAACAAGATATGACCATGAAATGCACGGACTAATGCAATGGAATGCATCCTTAGTTCTGAATAGGAGGGGTAATCACCCCTAACTTCCCTCTGAGATACTCAAAATTATCCTTAGGCAACAGCTTGGTAAAGATGTCTCAAGTCTTCTCCTTAGTAGGCACATACTCCAGTCTGACTTTCTTTTCACTTACCTTCTCCCTCAAAAAGTGAAACTTAATAGATATATGCTTTGTCTTTGAATGCAACACCGGATTCTTGGAAATGTTAATAGCACTTGAATTATCACATAATGTAGCAATAGGCTCATTATACACAACTTTGATATCCTTCAACATATGTTTCATCCACAAGACTTGAGTACAATTGTTAGTAGCAACAATGTATTCAACCTCTGCAGTAGATAAGGAAATGGCATTCTGCTTCTTGATTGACCATGAAATCAGCTTCTTACCCAAGAAGAATGCACCACCACTAGTACTTTGTTGTCATTTACATCTCCTTCCCAATCAGCATCTGTAAAGGCACTCAAGGTAAGATCATCATCTTTAGGATACCATAGGCCAAAGTCAATTGTTCCCTTCAAGTATCTAAAAATTCTCTTCATAGCAGTCACATGAGATTCCTTTAGATCAACTTGAATTTTTTTTAACAATACACACAACATTCATGATATCAGGCCTAGTTTGAGTTAAGTATAACAATCCACCAATCATTGATTTGTATCTTGTCTAATTTGCTTTCGGAGAATCATCTTCTGTTGTCAACTTGCAATCGATCACCATGGGTGTACTAACTGGCTTTGAATCTTCCATACCAAACTTCTT
>VDFB02082607.1:0-41151 GCA_007258455.2 Sequoia sempervirens
CCTTGATTTTTTCATTTGCTTTCCTATAAATACATCACTATTTGGAGAGAAAAGGATCCATCTTTTGATAGAAAACTTATGCTATTGAAACTCATATCCACTTGCATCCATATTTAGCATATATTTAGCATTTATAGGTTAAATCTTGATCATAGTAGCTTAAGCATCCATTAATGGCTTCCATTTTAGCTTAGTTTGCATCATTTTAGTCTAATTTACATCAATGGATTTCATCTTTGAACTTCAACTTCAGTTAGCATAGATTGCATCATTACCATCAAGCATTTAGCATCTATCTTCATCATGTTAATATAGCTTTTGCATCTATATTTTGGTCATATTGCATTATTTTTCATCAGTTTCCATCTATTTTAATCAATAAAATTGATTGGAAAAGCTCATATTATCTAAGGGATTGGGAAATGGTTTCCATTCCACATTAATGCGACACCACTCCCCCAATAGGATAAAATTCAGAGTCTTAAAGTAGGTTCCCATTTTTTTTTGTGTTCTTCATGTTAGTTTAAAGGGTTCTTAGTCTTTAATGAATTTTGAATATCTTATTGGGATCATGACTTAGGGGATTAAATAGGATTTAAATTCATTTGGATCCAACATATTTAGTTCATACTATGATTATGGTCACATTTTGGCGCTAGAAGGAGGGATGTACTAATCAAATCACTTGATCAAATTCAGCGACACACTTGATCAAATTCAGTGACACATTTGATAAAATTTAGTAACGTATCTAGGATGTGTCGGTATATAGTGATGCACTTTGGTTTGATTTTAGTGACACACAATTAATTCAACAACATGTGATTTGATTTCACACACACACACACATATAGTTTGGTCCAGTTGAGTCGTAGTTGGGGAAACTGGTAAGTTATTCCTTAGTTTGTTTGAGGTTGAACTTGGGTAAGGTTTATGGATTATTGTGAATGTTCTTGTTGTGATATTGTGAGTATTCTTGAGTGTGGTTTGGAGAAAAATTTGTCACCATCTTGAAGTAGATACACAATATAGTATGTGGAGGCCACTACATGGAAAATAATACATCCCATATTAAGATTATAAGGTTTGGATAATGGTGGCCCTAACTCTTTGTAAATGCTCATAAATTAGTTAGAAGATGTGATGCCTATTAAAGACTCTCTAGGAAATTGATTTTTTTTGGGAATCTTCCCTTAAGACCAATGTCTTTAGAAGTCCCAATTCAACAGTGGGGCATTGATTTCATTGGGGAGATAGTAGATAATTCTAGTGGAGGACATGGTTGGATACTAGTAGAACTAATTATTTTACTAATTGGATAGAGGAAATCCCTACTAGGAAGGCTACTAGTAAGGTTAAGAGAGGGGGGGCAACCACGTCAAGGATTTAGGTCACAAAAAGCTGAGAGCGGAGGGCTACCCTAACTTACCTCACTCTAAAGGAAGGGAATCAAGAATGAAGAGCACTATGTAGTACTTATGTCACTCTTCAAACCCAAGATTTAGGTTTAGGCTAGGTGAGTTGGTTTTTGGAGTCAATACTACACCTCAGACAACTCTTTGTTTGAGGACGACAGTGTAGCACACTAGCATCTCTTTGGCGCGTTGGCATCCATATGGCTAGAAAATAGGAAGCATAGTAAAAATTGCCAAAAAATGTACTAATAACCTAGCTAGTTGGTTTTAGGTGGAAAAAATAGAATGAGGAAATATAGAAAGTAAAGACGAATGTGATAAAACAAATAAATGAGGGCTAGGGTGACAAAAATAATCTCACACAAGCACTAGTTTTCTAGCTAGCTCCGCACGTACGTTCACCTACACATAGGAAACAGAGAAAATTGTTGGGGGTTGTATAGGGTCATGCCTTAGTTAGACCCTTGTTTTGGTGTTTCCACCTCCACGGATAGTTAGAAAGCAATGGAGTAGAATATGTGATAAAGGAAAGAAGAAATAGAAAAGAACACTACAAACAATATTATGCTACTCAATCAAATTACAAAGGAGAGGAGTGAAGCGTTACCACCTCCACCCAAAATCTCACTAGCCAATGGAGGAGAAAGCAATCTACAAACTTGGAAAAGTCACCACTTCTGCAACTGTGGTGAAGGGATGTCTTGCAAGACTCCAAGCTCACAACGTCTATAATGGCCTCACACTTGTAATGTGGAGTTAACAGAGTGTTGATACTACAATGCTAAAAAGTAGAATACCAAAATGTTGCTTGAGAGTGAAAGAGTGAAGAGAAATTGCTATAATGCCAAGAAGATTGCTAGAGGGTCAAATTAAGATAATGGATGAATTTGAAGGAAGAATGATGAAGAATCTGCCATTTTTGGGTTGATTGGTTGAAGAGGGACATCATAATTCGACCCCAATCGGGTGTGTAACACCTCTGCCAACTTCAGAAGTAGGAATCCGTCAAGGACAACAGTGTGCCACATGGACGTCCACATGCCATGCGTGTGTCCTCAACAAATATTCTCTCACTGACACACAGGATAGATGCCAAGTGGATGGAAGACAAGTAGGTGACATGGAATTTTTCCTTCAGATTTTATTTTCTAAGGTGAGAGTATGTGAAAGGGGAATTTGCTTAAAGGGTGCAAATTTTCTTCTATACAGTAAGGTTGTGATTGATTTCTTGATGAACAACATTATTACTAGATTTGAAGTACTAGAGAAGCTGATACTAGATAATGCCATGTGCTTCAGTTATGAAGAGTTCACAACCTTTTTCCAGCAATATGGGATATCACTATCCAAATCATCCCCTTATCATCCCCAAGGAAATGGTCAAGAAAATTCAAGCAACAAAATCTTGATGAAAATCATAAATCGGATGATAGAGAAAAATAAGGCCTAGGATTCAAAACTCAAGCTTTCTTTATGAATAGATAGGGTGATATTGAAGAAAACAACTAGACAATCTCTGTTTGAGTTAGTTTATGTCCATGAGGCTAGAATTCCATTAATAACCTACTACTTGTGTATAGGTTTATTCCAAAATATTATGATGACATCTCTAATTCAATGAATAACAAAATTAACTAGCTCACTCAATTGGATGAAAAAAGGAGGATGTCATAGCAGGAGAATATCAAGCTATAACAATAGGTCAAGTATCTATTTGACAAAAAAAACTATTGCAAGAAAATTTTAGGTGGATGACATGGTTCTCCCTATGGAATGTAGGGGCATAAGATAAAGAAAAACACGGTAAGTTTGAAGAATTATGGCTTGGACCCTATCTTGTGAGAAACACTCATAGTGAAGATTCATATTAGCTACGAAATCTTATTGGTGAATTTCTATAACTACTAGTGCATGGACAATTTTTAAAACCACATTTCTCTTGAAATATGTCATTGAACCACGTGTAATGTATCATATGTACATATTAAATACAATCTTTCTTTTGTTTTTTTTAATCTGATTTGGTTTTTCCTAGTTTTGCTTTTAGGTCTACTTCTCTTGACTAGATCCTAGTTTCTCGCCTTACTTTTGCAAAGTAAGCATCCTCAACATGAGCCATTGGTAGTATTTTTTGTAAAATTTATTGGTTCTTGGTTTTTTCCCATATCTTGAGCTTCAAAATTAGTATCTCCTTGCTAAGTTTTGTTATAAATACTATTGTAAGCCTCTATTTAGGTCTAAAACCCTAAATGCCTTATCTCTAAGCAACACTATAGTTACTTTTATTTTAATTTTGCATTCACTTCCTATATTCGGTTGTTCGGCCTATTAAGTTATGACTTAAGGGTTGTTTCTTCATGCATTTATCAAACCCCCTTGCCTAGGCTACTGATTAAGCCCATGACCTAAAAAGATTTATTAAAATATTAAAGCATATGTCTACATCTTCATATTTTATTAATCCATTGGCCCCTTGTTCCCTAGTGAACATAAGTTGTTTTTAAGAGCATGTTCTAAAAAGAAACTTAAGTTACCCACACCAACATGTGGACTGCACTACTCCTTACTGTATGAATATTTTATTGAAAAATGCTCCACATAACTAATAAAATGTTGGCAAGTGTTGCATTTTTAGTGGATTTTGTGATTCTGTAGAATGTTTCCTATTAATGGAAAAATTTGGTCATGGAGCTGCAAAAATGGTGACATGTGGCATGTTGTGCATCACTCATTGCTATGTGAACCTTATCAAGACCATATGAGTGCCACATGGCACATTTTAAGATAATTTCACTATTTCATGGAGTACCTCGAGGGGGACCCACAAGCACCTTGTAGAACCATGAAAAAAGGATACCTTCCATGTTCTTGAGCTATCAAATTCTACAAGAGAAGGACATGTAGCATGATCTTGAAGGGTTTTATCAAAAGGTTCTATTGAATACATCGAGAGGTGGACACATTGCATAATTTTATTGGTATTTCTCTATTCTATAGGAAACCTCAAGGAAGGCCTACATAAAGTGTATGGAATCATGGAAAGAGGACATGTGTCAAGTTTCAAAGCTATTAAGGTGGAAACACGCCTAGATCTCATTATTTTTAATAGTTTTAATATCAAATGAGATTTATAAGGAACAAATTGAGTGAAACATGGCACAATCTTAGACCATTCTACAAGTCTGTGACCTCTTTACAATGGTTTGATTTTCATGTAGTAGAATTGTGGAAAGACTCCACATGGCTAGTAATGATACCAATTACTTTTTGTTGTTTCATGATGGCACGTCTCATGATGATGTATAAAGGTGGTCTCGTATGGATTTTCTATTGGTAGAGGTTTTTCTCAACTCATGTCAAATATTTTCAAATCAATCAAATTGCTAGCGACCATCAGATCTTGTCCTTCTATTTGAAGATCAACAAATCACATTCAACCTTTGAAAAATGGGTGGTTGCATGCTCTGGCTCACTCGAGTTGAGAGTAATGGTGGAAAGATGGATTTATGTCACATCCTTAGTGAATTTCCTTCTATAAATGCTACAATCTAATTAGTAAAATGATTCACTTGGCTTTCAAAGCATCCATTGAGATAATTTGCAGAGCTCCAAAGCATTCTGCAATGATTAGGGTGTTTAGAAGAAAAAGAACAAGTACGTCTAAATCCAAAAAAATTACCCTAGTTGATGTTCTAAGGTTACAATTAAGTTAGGGAACACCTTCAAGTATTCTAAATAGTTCTAAATTTCCATAAGCTTGTATTTACAAGTATCAAAATATTTTAAAACCATTATTAAAGAATACCTTAGTTTTAACCTCAAATTGTAATCATGAGTCGTCCAAAGGACCAAAATTCTTCTTGAAAGAGAACATTAAGCTTTTATCTTAGATGTGTTCAATTTGAATTTAGATGCCAATAATTCCATTGATTTTGATTCATTCAAATAGAAATATCGGCAAGATAGGAGTAGCTTCAAGGATCACTGGCTTCCCAAATACAAAGTGAAGTATTTTGATAGGAACTCTATCAAAATTCCCCCAAATGAAGTGGAGACTTTCAAAGTGGATTCCTTTGAAGATTATTTCATTAGGAAATACAATGCTTTTTGTCAATTCCTTGGATGGGATTCACAAGAAAATATGCCAGTACACCTTATGTACATGGTAGTGGATAATTAGAACCCTCTTGTAAATGATGAGTTTGACTTTGCAACTTTTGTTGCAAATACTATTCATAAATAATTAATTGAGATAAAAAAGAGTAGCAAAGTGATGAATTTTAGATGATATTCCCTACTTTGTCACATGTTCCTGTATGCAAGAAAGGGATAATGGGGTCCAAAATTGCAAATACATTCAGATGATGGAAATGGAAAATCCATCCCAGTCCAATGTTGGACACACATTTGGGATTGACATTGTGATGGCGCAAATTTTCTTATTTTTGAAAATATTTTTTGTTAAAAAACTTCTCACACTCTTGGGAGTTGGGAAATCATACTACAAAAGGAAATCTTGGATTTCTTAGGGCCTAACAAGAGGAGGCTAGAATTAGGAGAGAAACATAATTAGGGAGATTATTATCTCCATACAAACTCCATAGTTTTGAGGGTATATCAATGTCTTGTTGGACCACATATTTTACCAAGATTTGTGCCTTTCAAAATATAATTTCTAGAAATCATGTGGTGATGCAAGTATGTAGAAAACACACTAGGTTTTTTTTTAAAAATCACCATTTGGTTCTTGACTAACTTCCCAACTTTCACAAAACCCCTTAAATGGACTAGGCCTCCAAGTCCTCCAATTTGTACTTTAGGTTTTAAATCTCCACATTAACTTGTTTAGGCATCTAACAAGATTAAAATACACCTATAATCACAAATTATCCACTCACAAATCATAGGGAACAACAATAGATAACAACTCCTTCATAGACTGACCAAACTCTTGTAGATCCCCTCATGGGACTGCCAAAGCTTTATTCATATAATATGCACTAATATTCAAAAATGATCATAGATTAAGGCACTCTTTTTATTTTTCTAAAAAATATCCTCAAATGGGCATTAGGTCTCTTAGAACCTGGTGGAGCTTATAAAAATCTAAGGAATTCCATCTCAATTCCCATGAACCTGGTTCCCATTTTAAACCCTTGTCCCCAAAGTGAGTAGGGTTTTATTCAAAAGCATGCAAACATTATAATTTTAGGTTGACTTGCTCATTCGGTCATTGACCCCATAAGTGATCTTTTGAGCCATCTGGCACGTCAGTCTATCAGCCCCATTAGCCCAAGCAACTAGTCATCCTTTTCCCACCATATCAAGTCTTTTCCTAAAGTCAGGTTTTAAATTTTAACCCGGTGACTTAAACCTTAAGTCATTAACCCCAGTGGTCATGTCGCCGTCGGCTAGACCAAGTCACGTCTATTAAATGCTAACATCACTTGATGTGCAAATTTCAAGATTTGAAGATCGGGGAGAAGATATGGACCGTACCTCACCAACCTGAAGGAGTTAAGTGCCATCCAAATAAATGCAACGAGGTTAGCGAGAAGCATATGCATGTATAAGGACAGTGTGGGACCCACTCCCTACTACCACACCCATGGCCTGACATCTTCAACGAGCGACTGAGATCAATTTGATGGAACGATCTTCATAGTTCCCCGTTGGCTTGCTAGATTAAAATGGAAGGTGGTTATGACTAGCGAGATCAGTGAGATCCTGACACCTGTCCTGACTTATTCAGACCGTGGAGCCTACATGTTGTGAAGGTGTCATCCGACATGGAAGAACTCCATTGGCTATGAAAATTTTGGTGAAGCACCATTGGAAATCAATGGTGGTTAAACAAAAGCTAGTTTTCCGATTATCCAAAAAGGAAAAAGATCGATGGATAGCATTTAAAGTTGGAAAGTAACACGTGATGGGCATTTCTACTCTTTGCAACTAGCTCGCATTAATGGTTAACATCCTATAGAGCAGTTGAGTTTATCTCAATTCGTGTGGAGACGCCAATGCTGGTAATCATGAAGAATAATCTACAGATTTCCATGCAAATGGGAAATTAGATGGTGACAGTACATCTGCAAACAAACTGCCTAGGTTACGCATGTGTGTTAGACATTGATTGTAATCTTCATCATTCCATGCGATAAATATAGAAGGAATAGCTTCTATTCCTATCATCTATATTTAGCAGTTATTGTTTAAGGCAGGGTAGTGTGAGAAAAAATATTAGAGAAGAAAATGAGAAAACCAGTAAGGAGGTATGCTCACTTGAGTTCCTAGAGGTCAGGCTCTGATGCACCAGAAGCTACTCTAGTCATGGGGGCCAATACTTCTGCTAAAGAGCCTAGACTCATACCCAGTAGGTGTAGTCGAAGGCTACAACTCCAAGGTGATACTGCAAGAAAGGTGGATTACAAAGGAAAGAGCCCATTGCGGTCTCCCATGGGAACACAAAAGAAAATAAGATATGGACGCGGCTCTTATGGACGTCAACACTTGCATATTGACCTTATGGGCAGCCCCTCTAAGACCGATACCGACTCTGAATATTGTCAGTATTTAGCTCTTCTGAATGATGGTTTTCCCTCTGATGAAGGAAGTGATATATGTTCTTCCATTGGTGGTCAAAACCCCTAGCAGGCATACTGGAAGCGTGTTAGGCAAAGAAAAGAAATAGGAGGAAGCTCAGGTTTCCTCTCCTCCTCTGGTAATGACTAGGAATGGTCATGTGTATCATGGACATGGCACTGGTAAGGGTGGTGTGAAGGGTAAATAAGAATTTGCTATGTGTGGGGTCTTGAATTTTTTGTTGATGAAATTTGTTGTTGTGGTGGTCCTATTTTTTGCATGCGTGGCATATTCTAGTATTTGATGTGGATTGTGCGCCCTTGTGACATTTTGGTTACCTAGTTCATTATAGTTCGGATGGCGAAAAAGGGAATTTTGGCGGTACTTTTCATTTCCTTTCTCTGGCAACGGTTACATTTTGGCTTTCCCCAATTGAACCATGTTTTACAGATCTGGCATGCGGAGGTTTTGAAATGCAAGTGAAATGCTGTTGAAATTTTGATGAAATGAAAATTTGTAGTGAAATTTCATTTGAGCCCGAAGCTTATTGCTCCCTTGTCATATAAAAGGGAATTCAAGGCTCACTTGCAAGAGGAGGAGAAAAAGAGAAAATAAAATAGATGAAAATTTTTGGTTAGGTTTAGGTCAAGTGTATATGAATTTTACAATAGGAATAGAATAAGGTACCTATTCTGAGCTATTTAGAAGAACATATACATATTGTCTTAAATTGTTATGCAAATTTGACTCATGAATATAAATGAAAGTCTAGTTTTGATGCATTTTCTCTCCTTATGTGGATTTGAGTATGTAAATCTTGAATGGAATTGTTAATAATGTTTTTATTGTTCTTTTGAATGCCAATTCGAATGTATGTCTCTGTTTCATGCTTTGATTCAAGTAATCAATTAAATGCTCAAATGGAGTCATAGATTTACAATCATTTGTTGGGGATTTGATAAGCAGTTGTGTATCAGAAATTGTGAGCTCAATAATGCAAAGCTATTATGTGGGTAGTCCATTCCATTAATATTTAAAGTCACTTATGTATTATTGATTATTGTGTGTATGACTCCATTGCCCAATTCAATAAGGCACTAATCTATTTCCTTAAAGATCCACCTAATGGGTTAATAAAATTGTTGCATTGTGGCTGGCCTAGAGTTAGAATTTGAATTTACTTAAAAAAATCCTTACATCTTTACACAAATTTTAGGTTAATTGTCACGTGGGATAGCATTGGCTGAAATGATAGCAAGTTACTTAGAAACAAGCCAATTTCATAGTAAGCTTTTCACATTTGCCTTTCAGTTAAAATGATCTATGAAAATAATGTGTTCTATCAAGTACAATATCAATGAACACTAATAGGAACACCCTCCTAGGTCCCACAGAGCCTAAAGTGTAGAAGATCTTAGTCTCTAACTAGATCTTGTCGGTTGGCTACTCATTTTCAGGAGTTTTGAATATAGGAATTGGCTATTTCTTAGAAGTTCCTTTAAGTGCACTAGAAAAACCACCAACTGAATGGTGACTCTACTGGGGATGCACTCAGAAGTTTGATAACAAATTGTCTTATCCTAGAGTTATCCAGATCTTAGAGATTCAATTCTTAAGAACCATTACATAAAGTCATAGTGTTTTCCATTCATACTTTGGTGGATCTGAACATCTATGTTCAAATAATTGAAAAGTTCTTGCACCTGGAAAGGATTTAATGTAGCAAAGATCAAAGGATATGAGTGTGACTCCACTGTTGGAGAAAACCCAAAATGAGATTTCAGCTTAAAAGAATTTCATGCTTTTGAAATTTGTTCCTTTGTAAAAAAGACGGCAACTCTGTCCGAAGAACTAGTTAAATTGTGAAGAATATTTCAAGATTTGTAGAATTTGCAATCAAGAAAAAGGATTAACAGTTGCTACAAAGTTTCCAGGCATTCTCATAAATCTAAAGCAAGCATTATTTTGTTTGAAGGAAGCTTATGAGAAAGAAGTCAAGGCTTAGGAGCATAGATGATTCCCTACTAGATGAATTTGCATTAACACAGGGAATAGTAATAATTATTTTCATACTTCTTATATGCAAAGATTGTAACTATCCTTGAAGTAGTTACTCTTTTGAGCATTACCTTTGGAAGAATTTCTTTGTAAAGAATCAAACTAAAGTATGCAGGGCGAAGAAGCTATGTCATCTCTGCGAAGGGATTTTGTTATTGAAAGGTATATGCCATTAGTCTTCAGTGGTATTGAAGGTTTCCCTAACTTGATCCCTAAGAATGTTAGGAAACATTTTCCCAAATTCACAGGGCAAAGTTCTGAATCAACCTCTAAGCATCTGCAAATATTTATGGATGTTATGGGGGATTATGAGGTGAATCATGAAGATGTTGTCATGAAATTTTTTGTTCAATCTTTGAAGGATGATGCTAGGGATTGGTATTCATACTTTCCAGAAAGTTCCATAGCCTCACAGAGTTAGTTCATGACAAGTTTTATTGAACAATTTGGTGAAAGGATGAATCCTAATATGGTGAGAAATAATTTCATGGAAATCCATGTAAATGAAGGGGAGTTAGTTCTTGTTTTCAATCTCTGATTTGTAAAGGAAATTAGAGAAATTCCAAAAGATATAAGGCCAAATGATGCAAAATGTTTGGTTGTATACCTAGAAGCCTTTGATAAGAAAATGAGCTTCTTATTAAGAGACAAGAAACCCACAACTTTGCACTAGGCATATCACATTGCCATTGATATTGAGAACAATTTGAGATACTCAATAATGAAAGGGCCTACAATTGCTAGTAGTAGTTCTAGCACTACCCCCAATTCTGAACCAAGTAGATCATAAGGTAAAAGGATTTTCCAAGGAGGTGACCTCATGGATGTTGTATCTACTTTACTCCCAAGAAATGTAGAATGCGAGCAAGCATCAACTTCACATCAGCCAAGGAAAGGAAAATCTAATATAATCCTCTCTATCAAGAAGTTACATGAAATAAGGAGACATGCAAATGAGTCACCGTATGACTTATTTTCAAGATTCTTGGATATACTGATGGAGATAACCAGGAGTTTTAGACCCAGTGATCTAATGTGCATTAATTTGTTTTGTGAAGTATATATGCCAAGGTCTAGCCAATGGTCTGAAGATCATGGAAAGAATTGAGCATGGTCATGTGCCTTTATCTACTACTCATGATATGAGTAATAGTTTCCATGTTGCTGATGATTAAAGGATAAGTTCACCAGGTCAAAGAGAAGCATCAGAATTAGAACAAGTGACTGTTGAATGTTGTCATTTGACTGACAACTTAGAAACAAATGTAGATAGTAATGATGAGGATGAAGAGACAAAATATGAAAATAAAGAGGTGATGCCCAATTATCTTCCTTGGGATGTCATAAAATATGAGAAAACACAATAAGTACAAGATGAAACTTCCCAAGTTGATTCAGTTGGTAGCCATCATGCATTTGTTAATCAAGGGAAGGCACTTAATTCCAATGCCATGGTATACATGAGGAATCAAAGTAATGAGATTGAAATTGAGGAATCTACCATTGAATATGATTCTTCATATGAGGTGATGGAATCCATTGCCTCTAGCAGGGGATATGTTAATATCCTTGTAGATGTGTGTTTCCTATGCATTGAATAGTTCTCATCATGTGAAGAATGTTCTAAATGTGGGTCAATTGTTGCTGATATGAATGATGAACATAATAGTGAGATTGCTTCTCTGTGTTCTTCAAGTGATTGTACTGATTTCAAGTACACTAACTCTCTGAATTGCTTGTATCCTGATTTTAAAGATGATGAGATACATCCAATTAATGCATGGAAAAATATCTTATTTAATGAAAATGTTTTGGATGATGAAGTTGCAAATGACAATCCTTATTGGTGTAGGAGTAATCCTCTTTTTGAGGATAATTATAATAAACATTTGACAAGTTCCATCAAGGGGCATGTTGCAAATGGTCCATATGAGGATCAAAGTGATACTAAGGTGGGTAGTTTTATCAATGAATATGCTACTTTTGATTTTCCAAGTGCTAAACTACACAAGAGGTATGGAGATACAAATATCAATAAGGACTTGCTCTTAAGTATGATATCAACTTTGGATGTAATGAGGATATTCATAAAGATGAGTATGCTTGCATTGATTCTCCTATGGTCAATAATTGTATATTTGAAGGAATGGCTGAAAAGTTAGGCATGCATGTTCTATAGGATGATTGCACAGATACTCCCACAACACTTCCTTATGTTGAGGAGAGGGAGTTACATGGTGATTCTGCAGAATATGCAGATACTTAAATACCTTTTCACCTAAGTGAGAAGCAATCTAAAGGCATAGGTGATTGTGAAGATCATATAGGACAATATGAAGTTGTAGTAGAGTTCTTTGCAGACACTCCCTATCTAATTGATATGATTATGGAACTTCTTTCACCCCATGGGGTTAACATTTATGGAAGGAAGATTGATAATAAACTTAGTTATGTTTTCTTTCCCGAGGAGTGGTCTAGTTAGAGCCAAGTGTTTATGAGACCTTCAAGTTTGATGAACAAATTCATGATGATCATATATCTCATGGTGATGTGGAATATGAAGGCTTCACCTTCTTGATTCAATTTGAGGAACCTTTAATAGAAAGGGACAAAGCTGGAAATGTTGCTTTAGATGGCATAAGCAGTGTTGGTCAAAGTAATACTAATGATTTGGTGTCACATACTACTTATGTGCATTCATTACAGATCAAACAAGCTAAAGTATTTGATAGAGGAAAAGTTGTTACTGAATTTTTCGGGGCCTAGAGGCTCCACCTTGTAAAATATCTTGTGTACATTTTGTAAGTAGTGTAAATATGTTGGTTTGGTTTGCTTGTTTCCTGTTTGGTCTACTTGCCTAGTCCGGGTAAGTTCCTTGGTTTTGGCCTTGTACCCTAGTCTGCTTCAATTGAAGATTTTGTTTCTCGCCATACCCACTAGGGGTATGTGTCCCCGAGCATGAGCCGATGATGGAGCTTATAAAATTCTAAGGAATTCCATCTCAATTCCCATGAACCTGGTTCCCCTTTTAAACCCTTGTCCCCAAAGTGAGTAGGGTTTTATTCAAAAGCATGCAAATTTTATAATTTTAGGTTGACCTACTCAGTCGGTCATCAACCCCATAAGTGATCTTTTGAGCCATCTGACATGTCAGTCTACCAGCCCCATTAGCCCGAGTAATCGATCATCCTTTTCCCACCATATCAAGTCTTTTCCTAAAGTTGGTTTTAAATTTTAACCCGATGATTGAAACCTTAAGTCATTAACCCTAGTGTTCATGTCATCGTTAGCTAGACCAAGTCCCATCTATTAAATGCTAACGTCACTTGATGTGCAAATTCAATATTTGAAGATCAGGGAGAAGATCTGGATCATACCTCACTAGCCAATGGGAGTTAAGTGCTAGCCAGATAAATGTAACAAGGTTAGTGAGAAGCGGATGCGTGTCCAAGGTATAGTGTGGGACCCACTCCCCACTACTGCTCCCATGGGGTGATCCCATAATAGTGGTTTACAATTTTTGGCTAAACGGACAGAAATTATTATTTTTAACTAAATCTTCACATTCGGGCACCTATAGCGGCTAAATTGTGAAGAATTTGAAGATGGTGCAAACTAGAGTCTCATCAAATTTTGTCTGTAGATTCTAAAATATTTTTCAAAATTTTGGAATCAAATTGCACTTCATTTTCCATCTCCCACGAAAATATTTTTTTTTCATAAAACAACATTTTTAAAAAGTGACGCACACCGTATAACGCATAACTTTTTTAACCTGAAGGATAAAATTCTAATTATTTCAAATTTAGATTTGGAACTCGATATCTAGCTTCCACTTGGTTAGATAGTTTTTTATTAAATATTTTTTCCTTAATCAAGTTTCAAAGTCAAACAATTACAATTCAGACATATGCGATATAATGCGTAACTATTTTTTGTATATGTCAAAATTTAATTTAATTTTTTGTTGGATCAAGGACTTCAATATTTGGTGCACTCATATTTTTCAATTTTTTTTTTGATAATCTTCTATTTTTCCACATGTGAAGAACAAAGAAATTCATTTTCGATGAAAAACCCATGTTTAATAAAACTTAAAAAACAAATACATAACAAAACCAAAACATATTAAAATTATATTCATTGGATAGCTTGTTCTGAGGAATACAATAATCATTTGAAATAAATTTTAAATGAATTCATTTGATCCCCAAAATCTAAATCAAAAGTGATTTTTTATCAGCATTTTGATAGGTGTAAAGGAGACGCATTTATAGGTATGGTTTAAAACTAGCGAGGTTCTATCCAAGGGGTTTGATCTAAGGTGATTTGATCAAACCCTCTTCAATTGGAATCCTTAAAATGGAACTTTTTAAGGCTTAAATCATTATATTTTCTAAAAATATGTGATTTCAACTAAAATTCGTTCCTCTCGGAATTGTAAACCACTATTATGCACCCCATGGCCCGACATCTTCAACGAGCGGATGAGATCAATCTGGTGGAACGATCTTCACCATTCCCCATTGCCTTGCTGGATTAAAATGGAAGATGGTTATGACTAGTGAGATCAGCGAGATCTTGACACATGTCCTGACTTATTCAGATCATGGAGCCTACACGCTGTGAAGGTGTCATCTGACATGGAAGAACTCCATTGGCTATGAAAATTTTGGTGGAGCACCGCTAAAAATCAATGGTGGTCAAACAAAAGCTAGTTGTTTGATCATCCATCAAGGAAAAAGATCGACAGATAGCATTCAAAGTTGGAAAGTAACATGTGATGGCCATTTCTACTCTGTGCAACCAAATCACATTAATGGTTAACATCCTGCAGAGCAGTTGAGTTGATCTCAATTCGTGTGAAGACGCTAATGTTGGTAATCATGAAGAATAATCTACGAATTTCCATACAAATGGGAAATTAAACGGTGGCAGTACATTTTCCAACAAACTGCCTAGGTTACACATGCATGTTAGACATTGATTGTGATCTTCATTGTTCCATGCGATAAATATAGAAGGAATAGCTTCTATTCCTATCATCTACATTTAACAGTTATTGATTAAGGCAGGGTAGTGTGAGCAATTATCAGAGAAGAAAATGAGTAAACCAGTAAGGAGGTCTGCTCACTTGAGTTCCTAGAGATCTGGTTCTAATGTGCCAGAAGTTGCTCTAGTCATGGAGACCAATACTTTTGCTAAAGAGCCCATACTTGTACCCAGTAGGTGTAGTCGAAGGCTACAATTCCAAGGTGATGTTGTAGGAAAGGAAGATGACAAAGGAAAGAACCCATTGTGGTCTCCCATGGGAACAAAGAAGAAAATAAGATATGGGCATGACTCTTATGGATGCAAACACTCGCCTATTGACCTTACGAGCAGCCCCTCTGAGACTGAGACTAACTCTAACTATTGTCAATATTTAGCTCTTCTGAATGATGGTTTTCCCTCTAATGAGGAAGTGATATTTGTTCTGTCGTTGGTGATCAAAACCCCTAGCGAGCATACTAGAAGCGTGTTAGGCAAAGAAAAGAAAGAGGAGGAAGCCGAAGTTTCCTCTCCTCCTCTTGTAATGACTAGGAGTGGTCATGTGTACTGTGGACATGGCACTGGTAAGGGTGGTGTGAAGGGTAAATAAGAATTTGTTGTGTGTGGGGTCTTGAATTTTTGTGTTGATGAAATTTGCTGCTATGGTGGTCTTGATTATTGCATGCGTGGCATATTCTAGTATTCGATGTCAATTGTGCGCCCTCGTGGAATTTTGGTTAACTAGTTTGTTATAGTTCAGATGGCGAAAAAGGGAATTTTGGTGGTACTTTTCATTTCCTTTCTCTGGTAGCGGTTACATTTTGGCTTTCCCCAATTGAACCATGTTTTACAAATACAACATGTGGGGGTTTTGAAATGCAAGTGAAATGCAGTTAAAATTTTGATGAAATGAAAATTTGGAGTGAAATTTCATTTGAGCCTGAAGCTTGTTGCTCCCTTGTCATATAAAAGGGAATTCAAGGCTCACTTGCAGGAGAAGGAGAAAAAGAGAAAATAAAATAGATGAAAATTTCTGGTTAGGTGTATATGAATTTTACGATAGGAATAGAATAAGGTATCTATTTTGAGCTCGTTGTAAGAACATATACATATTGTCTTAAATTGTTATGCAAATTTGACTCATGAATATAAATGAAAGTCTAGTTCTAATGCATTTTCTCTCCTTATATGGATTTGAGTATTTCTTGAATGGAATTGTTCATAATGTTTTCATTCTTCTTTTGAATGTCAATTCGAATGTATGTCTTTGTTTTATGCTTTGATTCAAGTAATCAATTAAATGCTCAAATGGAGTCATATATTTACAATCATTTGCTGGGGATTTGATAAGTAGTTGTGTATCATAAATTGTGAGCTCAATAATGCAAAGCTATTATGTGGGTAGTTCATTCCATTAAGTTTTAAAGTCACTTCTATATTACTGATTATTGTGTGTATGACTCCATTGCCCAATTCAATAAGGCACTAATCTATTTCCTTAAAGATCCACCTAATGGGTTGATCAAATTGTTGCATGGTGGCTGGCCTAGAGTTAGAATTTGAATTTACTTTAAAATTTTCTTACATCTTTACACAAATTTTAGGTTAATTGTCATGTGGAATAGCATTGGTTGAAATGGTAGCAAGTTACTTAGAGACAAGCCAATTTCATTGTAAGCTTTGCACATTTTCCTTTTAGTTAAAATGATCTGTGAAAATAATGTGTTCAATCAAGTACAATATCAATGAACACAAATAGGAACACCCTCCTAGGTCCCATAGAGCCTAAAGTGCAGAAGATCTTAGTCTCTGACTAGATCTTGTCAGTTGGCTAGTCATTTGTAGGAGTTTTGAATATAGGAATTGGCTATTTATTAGAAGTTCCTTTAAGTTCATTGGAAAAACCACCAACAAAACCAGTGCTCTAAAACTTGTTGTTTCAGACTGTAATTAGACCTAATTAGGCCTTGGTGGATCAGGGGCCTATTGATTTTATACCCTCTAGTCTCAAATTCTCTTAACCATTACTTTAGACACCTCTTATTGGACCTGAACAAGCTTAATTATCCTTTAGGAGTTCATTTTTATGAGAATTTTATCATACCCTAGGTGTTGTTCCTCACTAAACTCTGTTTTAACAGACTGTGCACAGAATTATAGTTCTAAACTTCCATTCTTCACACCTTAACTTTACCTTTTTTCCCCAAAACCTTTGAAATATGAAAGAATATACATAGAAGACTATTCTCACCAAAAACCAGAGGATTCCACTAGATAATAAAAGAGACACAATTATCTCAGTCACCATTTACCTTAACAGAGGGTTATTAACTGTTTTCACATAAACCACAATAACTTCCTCAAAAAATGACCAAATTGCATGAAACAAAAAACATATGGGAGGTGATTGAAGGGAATAACACGTACAACCAATTAGAAAACATTTCCTTCCAATACAGGGCCATACAACATCATGAAATAGTGAAATTCTGAGTGAATATATAGAATATTGTGTCTTTATTCATTCAAAATCAAATATACAATCACCCACACTTATAGAAATGGTTGCAAGGCCTTTTTAAAGGCATTACATCATGACTCCTCAATTTCCAACTACCTACAACCGAATCAACAACTTCTTCATGACTTTAGACCCTTCATATTCCAAAAGTTGTATTTTTCAATTCTTGCAATGACAATATTTACACTTTTTTTTGCAACTTTTTACATTTTAACACTAATGACTCACAAATGAACCTATTACATAGGAAATGGTGTCATTTGACCTTATTTAATGAAATTAGACCTTATACAAAGCAAAAAATTACCCTAACACCTATACTTGACCTATTGACCTCCTAAAGTGAACTTCACATGCGTGGTGCTCCTGCACCATACTCCCTGCCAAAAGAAATTCAATTCCCTTGAATATTTTTCTGCACCATTCATTTGCTTGAACCTTCCTATCTTCTTTCTCTTTACTTTCCTTTGCACTTGGTAATCCCCTCCATTGTGTCAAGTATTGGAAAATTGTTCCAATAGTGGCTTTGAACTTGCTTACATCTTGCCATTGCTTCTTCACAAACTATACTTTGATCTTGTTCTTGCCAAGAACTGATGGTGTACTTACCTTTGTACCTACAAACAAAAATTTACCTTTTTTCCATTGGATTTTCTTCTTCATCATTTCTATTGCATTTAGACTTATAGACCTCTAATATGGAAGAATGTGATTTCCTTTCAACCTCTTGTCCAATCAGTGGACAAATTACTTCTCCCACTATGACCTCTCTAGGCCATTATTTCCTTTCCACTGGCAACTCACTCTCACTTGCCTCATACTTTTCTCTTATCAAGATCTCTGACTCATTTGATCCACAAACCTTTGCACTATTGGGTTCACACACTTTTTGTCCCATCAATGGAAAAAGCACTATCTCTTGCACAACCTCATCTTGCTTCTCTAACTTATCTTGTACCTTATCAAGGATTTCTTCCTTAGCATCCTTTTTCTATGATTCTGACACCATATTCTCTTCCTCTATCATTGCATCATGTTGCAATACTATTGTCTTGTCATCTTCAAGCCTTGAAATGGCTTCAACTTTTGATTGCTCTTCATCCTCTACTTGCACAACTTCTTTTTTACCACACATAATTACCCTTGTTGCTTTATCTTGTCCTTCTTCATTTTCCATCAATGGTTCCAATGTAAATGAAACCCCATCCTTCTTGATCTAATATGTATTCTTCCTTCCATCATATACGGTATACCTGTCATATATCCATGGAATCCCTAACAAAAAGTGGCATACATTCATAGGTACCACATCACATAGAAGGCTATCTCTATAGACACCAATATGAAATTCTACAAATGCTTGCTCCTTAACCAAAAAAGAATGTTCACCATCCAACCAAGAAACATAATAGGGATTCTCATCAGGAAAACTTTCCAAATTTAACTTTTCTACCATTTCTTGTGCTACCATGTTATCCAAACTACCTGAATCCACCATTACCTTACATACCTTGCCTTGACACTTACAACTAGTCTCAAAAATTGCCTTTCTCCATAGCATCTCCTTTTCTTCAATCAACTCTTTGGTTCCCTTTGGCATGTTTTCCTTTCAACTTCCAACTATCTTCTTCTCCTTCAAAGATCTAGTCCCTATAGCTCTGATACCAATTGATGCAAGTAAGTAGACAACACACTAGGTTTGTTCAAAAAAATCACCATTTGGTTCTTGACTGACTTCCCAACTTTCACAAAACCCCTTAAATAGACTAGGCCTCCAAGTGCTCCAATTTTCACTTTAGGTTTCAAATCTCCACATTAACTTTTTTAGGCATCTAACAAGATTAAAATACACCTATAATCACAACTTGTCCACTAACAAATCACAGGGAACAACAGTTGATAACAACTCCTTCATAAACTGATCAAATGCTTGTAGGTCTCCTCATGGGACTGCCAAAGGTTTGTTCATAGAATATGCACTAATATTCAAAACTGATCACAGATTAAGGCACTCTTTTTATTTTTCTAAAACATATCCTCAAATGGGAATTAGGTCTTTTGGAACCTATGCTCTAAAACTTGCTATTTCAGACTGTGATTAGATCTAATTAGGCCTTGGTGGATCAAGGGTCTATTGATTCTATACCCTTCAGTCTCAAATTATCTTAACCATTACTTCAAAAACCTTTTATTAGACTTGAAAAATCTTAATTATCCTTGAGGAGTTCATTTCTATGAGAATTTTATCAAACCCTAGGTGTCGTTCCGCATTAAACTCTATTTTAACAGACTGTGCACAAAATTACAGTTCTAAACTTCCATTCTTCACACCTTAAATTTACCTTTTTTCCCCAAAACCATTGAAATATGAAAGAATATACATATAATACTATTCTCACAAAAAATGAGAGGATTCCACTAGATAATAAAAGAGAAACACAATTATCTCAATCATTTTTTACCCTAATAGAGGTTTATTAACTATTTTCACAAAAACTGCAATAACTTCCTCAAAACCTGAACAAATATCATGAAACAAAAATCAGATGGGAGATGATTTAAGGGAATAACAATTACAACCAATTAGATAACATTTCTTGCATGTACAAGGTTGTACAACATCATGAAACAGTGAAATTCTGAGAGAATATACAAAATATTGTGTCTTTATTCATTCAAAATCAAATATACAATCACCCACAATTACAAAAATGGTTGCAAGGCCTTTTTAAAGGCATTACATCATGACTCCTCAATTTCCAACTACCTACAACTGACTCAACAACTTCTTCATGACTTTAGAACCTTTATATTCCAAAAGTTACATTTTTCAATTCTTGCAATGACAACATTTACACTTTTTTTTGTAACTTTTTACATTTTAACACTAATGACTCACAAATCAACCTATTACATATTAAATGGTCTCATTTGATGTTATTTAATTAAATTAGACCTTATACAAAACAAAAAATTACCCTAACACCTAGACTTGACCTATTGACCTCCTAAAGTGAACTTCACATGCTTGGTGCTCCTGCACCATGTGGCAACTTAGTGAGATTGATAAGTTTTACCTTGGGGGATAGAAGACATGCTCAACTTTCCCATATTGCATAGTTTTTTCTAAATTTAGTGTCAATAGAGAGGGATTCAATAAATTATAACCTAAATTGAAAAAGTATAGGATGACTCAAGAAATTGCAAGAGCCTTTGATCTAGATGGTTTTAGCAACAAAATTATAATAAACATTAAGAGTTTAGCCTATCTACACAAAGTCTACTCTAGTGAAGATGTCATCAAGAATTACGTGGATGACAAAGAAGTAAATGGCATAAAATTCAAGTGGAAAACATTCAAAAAGATTGAAGAGGAGAAGATAAAAAAGGATTATAATTATTAAGGTGCATTTGTAAAAATAAAGGATCCAATTGCATGAATCAATATGATCTTGCAAAACATTGATAAGATTATTGGAAAGGCCCTAATGCTTGAAGAAAGGCCTACATATCATCCCCTCACCATTAATCCATTTATTTAGTCTTTCAAGAGGAGGCCTAAAGGGCCTATGATAAAAGATCCATCTCAACATTCTCCCCCTCATGCACTACCACCACCATCTCCCCAACAAGCACCTCCATCCTCTATATATGTGATTATTTTAGAATCCCATCCATAGGAGAAACCATAAAAGAGGAGAAATTTTGATCAACCACCATTGATTGATTACCCCATTGGACCTAATAAGGATGATGAAATTGAGGTAACCAATGAAGAGGTGAATAAAGAAATCCCTTCTCCCAAAAGGAACCTAAAATAAGACTACCTCAAAGTAGGCTTGGTATTTATACCATAGGGGAAGTGATAATGTTAATTATATTAGAGAAATGTCTTGCCAAAAATTCATTGATGATAATGAATTTATAAAGAACCAAGAGTTTAGAGACTTTATCATCAGATTAAAGGAGGAGTTCCACAAGAGGCTTGAGCAAGTAAAAATAAATGTGCCTAGGGAAAAATATGAAGTTGCAAAAAGGTACTAGTAGAGATGAACTTTGATGCTAGGAATATCACTCTAGAAGAGGGGAGAAAATTGGTAAGAGATAGTGGATTATTGATGCTCCCTAAATGGGATATTGCCTCTAATATTGATTTCTACCCTATAAGAAGGAAAGATCAATAAATTTTTCAATCAGAGGAGCAAGCACATGTTGCATTAGCAGGGTTAAGGTTCAACCCCAAGTGGGAAACCCTTGCAATTTAGGCCCTTTCCCCCAACACAAACAAGAATCAGGATGCAGAAGTAGCACAAGATATAAGGTGAGGCCTAGCAATAAATAGGGTGTTTGACACCTCAGTTGTTTAAGCTATTGCATTAGCAATTGATAATACTAAATTTGGTGAGGCCACTATAGAAGCTCTATAGAATAAGTATGATCTATTGTTGTAATATTATCTTGCATTTATTGTAGAGTATAATAAGTTGAAAATAAAGGAATCCCAAGAAGCACATCCTCCTCAAATAGATGCACAAGTAGCAAGCTCTTCTTCTGCACCACAATAGAAAGAATATTTGATCAAAGAAAATCAAGAGCTTTAAGAAAATATCAAGATGTTGGAGGAGAAATTAAAAGGCATTCATAGGACTAACATGAGGTCATGTTTCATGTTGTGTCAAGTATTTTGGGACATTTAATGTTAATGTTTTTGAAGATAATAGATAATATACATAGATATTATTCTCAATTGGCAAGTGTAATAAATAGGGTGGTAGGGGTTAATTTGAAAACTAGGGAAGTTATGAATAAGTGGATCCCTAGAATAAATGCATTGAAAGGAATGCATAATAGATCAACATGTGATCCTAATTCCTCTAAGGACATTTTTCCTACCTACAATATGACCAAATTAGTAGGAGAAATGTAGGGATATATGGATTAGCTAATATAGAAGGTCAAGAAAAAGCTTAAACATTTTAAGAATATAGAGATCAAAATAATGCCTCACATCAAACATGAAAATGGGGAGATCAAGGAATTCCTATATCAGAAATCTCAATTTAGAGCATTAAATCCCACTCTATCATTCTTCTTTTGTGATGGTAACCAAATTGATATTGAACTCTTCAAATCTTGTATAATAATTTGATTGATACTAAGAAACTTTTAGATGATTTTGAGAAAGAGACATTCAATTTTATCTAAGTATACTCGGTATATGTCTAATATTGATTTGACCTTTGCATACCAATGTCCATTAGAGAGACTATATCATGTCTAGGATGAGAAATACAATCAATTTTTGAGGTTATGAGCCTATTTTTTTATACAAGTCAGAGTAATGGGGGTGTCCTAATTCTTTGAATGACATAACATTTGATTATTCTTTCATTTTGTGTATATCTCAAAGGTTTTGGTATTCTTTTATCTTTTATGATCTACTCAGCATGAACTCCACCAACTCTAAAAGAGAATATTCTTTGCACAATTCGAATGAATATTCATTCACCTCTTCATCATTGCAGCATCAGTGGGTATCTTCTTCATCAGCTTGAACAACCTTTTATCTTCTAGTGGAATGTTTTGGTTTCCTTCAAGAGGGTTTTTTGTATTTTGTCTATTCTAGGACAAGATTGTCAAATAAAAATGTGAGATTTTCCCATGGTCTGAAGCTTGTTTGATCCCCTTTTTCTATAAAAGGGAATTCAAGACCATTTTCTCAAGATCTTGATTTTTTTGTAAGCAGAGCACTTTTGTAAATTCAGTCTATATATCTCCAATCTAGGTTATAGAAAAAAGGATGTCGATGTAACTGTAAACTTTGTATGATAGTACTAGCTCATGGTATCAAATACATATGGAAATTTTGGAAGCAACTGTCTCCTAATTGAATAAAAATTGATCAAGGATCTTTTTATGTTCATTTTTGGAAGCAACTTTAAATAAAAATTGATCAAGGATATTTTTATGTTCATTTGTGTAGGTTTTCCTATGAATGAATGTTTCTTTCAAGGATTTTACTCAAGGAGTAAATTAATTTTATTTGTGAGAAATGTTGAAATTTTTAGGTTCATACATGGATTGATAAGTAGAATTGATTGCAAAGTTCTAAAGGGGTGATAGTGTAAGGCATTATCACTAAGCTTTAGAGTTAGAATGAATATTGTTGTGCAAGTTCTCAAGTGCATTTGCCTTGACTTTGTGGCCTAGGTCTAAGGCACTAGTATGAGCAAAAGTTTTGGTTATGTCCTTCATGATCACCAACTTTAAAAATAAAATTTCCCTTGTAAAGTAATATTTATTGTATAATGTTATTTACATGCTCTCAGCCACATAGTTGCATTAAAATCTAAGAATTTAGCCCTTTATGTTGTTTACTTAACAAATCTTGGTCATAAAGAAGAGAGTATATTTATTTTAAAGAAATATCTAGAATCAATTGTGTGAGATCTTAGTTGATATTGCATAGGACCACCCTTCTAGGTTTGTAGAGCATGAAGTGCAGAGGAGAAAATTGTTGAAATCCTTCTCTTGTTCATTGGCCAACCCCTAAAAAAATTGAGCATAAGAATTGGCTATTTTTTTAATAAAAAAGGGGGTAAAAACTTTATTGAAGATTAGAAAGTAACATTATAAAGGAAGCAAAGGACCAAGGTCCCAAAGAAAAACAAGAGCAACAACCCAAACAAAGATAATACAGCCAGCATCATCATCTGTCACCATTTCCAGCCCTATCTTCAGCAAGAATATTTGTTAAATCAAGACGGAGCTCCTGAGGAACCAACTCCCACTCCTCAATTCTCCATCCCCCACCATGCTCAGAAGCCCATTTCGCCAAACAATTAGCTGCCCTATTCCACTCCCTTGGAATATGGACAAAAGTCACTAACCCGCAGAATTTGTTGCACAACCCTAGCCAACTGCCAGCTGACATCAACCACTTTCTGCTCAATAAGCAAATTGATTAATATCTGGGAATTAGATTCACAAACAATCCTTCTCCACCCCAAAGCATGAGCTCTCTCAAGAGCCCCAAGAATAGCCAACCCTTCCACTAGGTTGATGGTTTGTGTCCCTTCATAGATCGAAAAGAGGAAGATCACCGAGCCCAAAGAATCCCTACTGATCCCCCCAATACCAGCCAGTCTTGGATTGCCCCTTGAAGATCCATCAGTATTGATCTTCAAAACACCAAATGGGGGAAGTTGCCATTTTCCATCCCTATCAATTTTTTGCTTCTCACGTCGTCCTCTCTTAGCCCTAGCCAAAGCCAATGATGACCCCTAAATCCCTAATCTCTCCACCAACTCTGTATCCCTTTTCACCAAAGGGAATTCCACTTCACACCTAGCTTCCACTGTTTCCTGAACCATGCCCAATATTCTCTGCCAAATTTGTTGCACCTACCTCTGTTCTCCACGAAATATCTGTCGATTGCGTTCCAACCAAATCTGCCACAATAAGAAGATAGGCCCCACATACCACACCTTCTGCAAAAAGGAGGCCACAGAAGGGAGTCGGCCCATCCCCTGCCAAAAATAAATCAAGGAGGAAGCATGAACACAAGGAATTTTCCAAACACCCCACCAAAAATGCCAAAGTTGGAGGGCAAAAGAGCAACGAAAAAATAAGTGAGTAGAGTCCTCCTCATTAGCCCCACACATAACACAAACAGAAGGACCCTGAAAACCTCTTTTTTGAATGTTATCCCAAGTCAAACACTTATTTCAGGCCAACATCCAAACAAAGAAATTACATTTTGGCCAAGAAAGCTTGTTCCAGACCTTCTTCCACCATTGAATTTGAGGCCCAACCAACCTATGAGACAATAACACACTATAACCAGAGGCTACAGTATAGGTCCCCTTAGGATTGGGGGACCAAGCAAGCACGTCATCATCACAGAGAGAGCTACATCTTCAACTGGAGAGGATACTTTGCAGCACAACACAATCCTCCTGCAAACCAACATCTGGCCACTCATCTAGGGACTTCCATTTGGCCACCTCCATCTGACCATAGGAGGAAAAGGACTTAAAATCGCTCACCCGCAACCAACCAGCCTCAAGAAATATCTGGCAAAGATTCAACAAGTTGGGAAACTGAGAGGTGATGGGAGGAAAACCATCCCAAGAATCAGACCAGAACTAGGCCTTAGTCCCCTTCTTGCAAATCCAAAATAATCCATCCTTAATAAGCACAACCCCTTTTTTGAGGGTGCCCCATATCACAGAGCCCTTCCCCACAAGGGGGTACCTAGAAATATCAGGTTGAGGGATCCCCGGGAGATACTTCTGAGAAAGAACCCTGGCCCAACTCTTATCCTGCTCGTTACACCACTGCCAGTATAGCTTTGTAGCCAAATCCTCCCCAGTCAAAGCCGACTGCCTCAGACCAAGTCCACCATATTGTTTCAGACTACAAACAACCTCCCATCTAACCAGACTCCATTTGGTTGACTCCAAGCAACTAGCCCATAAAAATTGTCTTGCCACAGAGTCTAGGTCCTTAAGAAAGCCCATAGGGGCAACCTGGAGCATGCATCTATAAATGGGTAGAGCCTACACTACTGACTTAATCAACTGGACACGACCAACAAAGGATAACCATTGATGAGTCCAGTGATTAACTTTCGCCTAAAATTTATCCAAAATGATCTGCCAAGACTCCCTAGGCAGTCTGGACACTGAGATAGGAATGCCAAGGTAAGTTAATGGGAGAGTCCCGATCTAAAATCTCAAAGTCTGGGCAATCCTTTGCTAAATGGGGCCCGGAGTGTTGAAGAAGAAAATGGAAGACTTTCCCTCATTAATCTGTTGACCGGAAGCAACCAGGTAGACATCCAACACTCTTCATAAATTAGAAGCCTCTTGCATTGTAGCCATCCCCATCAAAGCAGTATCATCCACAAATTGTAAGTGAGTCTGCGGAGGTAAGGTGCCACCCCACCTCCAACCCTGAATGAGACCAGACTCCACACTCTGTTTAATCCATCTCCCCAAACCTTCAGCCAAAAGAATAAACAAATAAGGAGAAAGAGGGTCTCCCTGACGAATCCCCCTAGAAGCACCAAATAACTCAGAGTGACTCCCATTGATAAGCACAGAGAAAGAGACTGAAGTAACACAACTCAAAACCCATTGAATCCATTCTTCAGCAAAACCAAAAGCACCAAGAACCCGCTGAAGAAAGGACCACCTGACTCTGTCATATGCCTTAGCCATGTCCAATTTAATAAACATCAATTTTTCTTTAGAGCTGGCCATAGAATGGATGGCCTCAGTTGCAATAACAATCCCATCGATAATTTGCCTACCAGCTACAAAACCACTTTGTTCCTAAGAGATCAGCTCCTCAAGCCCTTTTTTCAACCTGCCAGCAACAAGTTTAGAAATAATTTTATAAATTACATTGCATAAAGAAATGGGCTGAAATTGGCTTAACCTATCTACCCCCTCACTCTTGGGAATAAGAGCCAGAAAGGTAGCATTTAGAGCCCTTAGCATTTGCTTATTTTGTTGAGATTCTTGAACCACTGCCAGGAGGTCAAGTTTGATAATAACCCAGAATTCTTGAAAAAACTCAACCGGGAAGCCATCAGGACCAGGCGCCTTCCCTTTCTTCATATTGAAAACAATCCCTTCAAGCTCTTCAAGCGAGATGTCACTCATGAGTTGTTGATTCAAATCACCAAACACGAGAGATGGGATACAAGAAAGAATTTGCGCTTCCTCAGGAGACCCCCCTTGCGATTCCTCCCTAAAAAGAGATTCAAAATACTGCACTGCCTCCCTTGAGATTTCTGGGAAGGAGGAAAGATGGTCTCCCCTGTCATTCACCAGACCAGAGATAGAATTAACATGTTGCCTAGATTTCACTGAATTGAAGAAGAAAGCTGTATTTTTATCCCCTTCCTGAAGCCACTCAATGCGAGCCTTTTGTTTCCAATACATTTCCTCTCACGGCTCCCATTCTTGTAGATTTTTCACAGCCTGAGCCTCGTCTTGAAGCAACTCAGCCGTCACCCCATCCTCCCTTAACCTCCTCGTGATACCATCCAAATCTGCCTGAGCCATCGCCTTTGCATGGAAGACATTCCCAAAATACTGACGATTCCACCGTTTGAGCTCATATTTAACATATTGGAGTAACTTAGCAACGGAATACATTGCCATACCATAAGCTGGTCTCCCTTTCTTCCACCAGTCAATCACAAAGGCATTCAAAGAAGGGTCCAGCAACCACATGAGTTGGAACCTAAAAGAGGGAATATGAGGCACACGAGTTGACTCAATAGCAAGCTTAATAGGCCAGTGGTCAGAACCTCTCCAATCCAATATTTCAGAGTAAGACGACCACATCCCACCAATCCAGTAACAGGAAACCATAAATTGATCTAGTCTTTCTGCAATGCAGAAATCACCAACCCGACAATTGTTCCAGGTGAACTGCCCATTGTTGGGTTTGATATCAACAAGATTCAAGGTATTGATATTGTCCCGAAGCAGCATCGCAGAGGGCTCCAACCTTCCAATACCACCTCACTTCTCTGCCAACTCACAAATAGCATTGAAATCTCTAGCCAAAATCCATGGATGAAAAGGCGTCATACTACGGATAAGCCTGATATGGGACCACAGACCTTGTTTACCCCAAAAATCCATAGGAGCATATATATTCGAAAAGAGAATGACTTCCCCTGTCTCAAAACTAGTAGCAATCATAGACATAGAGGATTTAGAAGATATCCACCAAAGAGGTTGGATTCTCCGTGGATTCCATAAACATGCAAGACCCCCAGAAGCTCCATGAGCTCTGATGCACTGACACTCCCCACTCCTCCACAACTTAGGTGCCAAACCTTGCATATTCTCAACAGATAACTTAGTCTCCTGCAAAAAGAAGACATCAGGACTTTGACTTCTAACTAAATCATGAACTGCTTTTTTTCTAGGGCCATTGTTCAAGCCCCGTACATTCCATGACAGAACAATCATTTCAAGGGGCTTGAAAAAAGAGAATCCAGAGTCTTTACTGACCCTAACTCCACCAAATTCTCGCCTGCCAGTTTAATCTTTTCCATATCCTTTTTTCTGCCAGGTTTAGCAAATTTGTCTGCCTCACCCTTCTTAAAATCCTTTTGCATGATGCTCAGTTTGGGGGGAGGCTTGGTCTTCTTAGCTGGGTTTGAACCAGTGTTCCACCTAGGAAGAGAATAATCCTCACCTACTGTTGTAATAATGGCCAAGGGTGCCTGCACCTCTGAAACCACCATCTGCTAATCAGCTTCCATGTGCAAACAATCATCCCTTTGTGGATCTAAAGAAGAATCAAGAACAAGATCCTCCTGAGCTAAGCCCTCAAGCTCCTAAACTAGGTTAATCAAACCCGGGTTCACCTCCTATTGGATGAGCTAATCCAAAACCTCAAATCTGTTAAAGGTACCTTCATCTTTCCTTTCTTTAAAAGGCCTCTTTTGACCCCTATTTCGATTTCGAGCCTTGACCTGGGCAAAACCATCAGACGCGTCGACCTCATCAGGAGAAATGCTCTTCCCCTTATTGGTTTCAGGAAGATTGCTAGCAGGTTGTGAAGGCTGAGGCTCCACAGTCTTATACCTTGGACATCTCCGTTGCAAATGGCCATATTCTCGACAAAGCCGACAATGAAAAGGAAGAGTTTCGTAGTCCAAATGCTGCACCCAAGAATAAGAGCCCGCACACATATCTATTGCATCGGGCAAAGGCCTACTTAGATCAATCTCAACACAAATGCATGCAAAAGTCATTACCTTTTTACCCAAAGTCTGCGATGAAGTCCCAACTGGTTTTCCAAGCACCGAGGCCAAAAGGTGTAGCACATCCTATCGACGGGATTCCACCAAGAGCCTCAGTAAACGAACCCACACCGGGACACGATTTGGAAGCTCCTCTGTGGGGTTAAAACTTGCATGCCATGGCTTGATAAACAACCCTACCTTATTATGAAAATAAGGGCCTCCCTCAAATACCCTATTGTGATAAACAATGCAATTAAAAGTAACCATGAAATAATTGTTTGCCAGCAACATTATCTCCATTTCCCCCTCTGGCTCCCATTTCCTTTGGGCCCAAACCTCCAAAAATTGCAAGGAAACCCTCATCCCTAAAAACTTACAATATAAGGAGTGATTTGAATAATACTCAACATCTTCAGCAATCATTTTAGAAAAAACAACCAGTTTGGGCCTCTCCTTGCACCTCTCGAGACAACCGTTAATCTTCGTGATCCGTGAGCCATTAGATAACCCCAAATCAACAGTCCTTGTATTCTGAGCAAACAGATTGTTATCGAAAGTCTTCATCCCTTGACTTGAAAATTTTGAGCCTATCGCTGCCCGAAAGTCCAAGTGAGGGCTCCTTACTGACGACTCTCCCTTTGAGCAGGCCATAATGCCCAGGGAAAAAAAACACGAACCCCAAAGATGGGTGGGGAAATCCTCCCCACACCCTTTCTCTTAGCACCGCCCAACACCAAACCCCACACCTTCAATCTTCCCCACCCGCGCAGCAGAGAGAAGAAACACAGACATCGAGCATGCAAGGCCCCCAAGGTAAATACGCCAAAACACAGGAATCACCAACGAATAAGACGTCCCACGTGAAACAATACAAATGATTCTGCAAAAAGAAAGGGCACGAGCCCGCGCCTGAACCATAAACTCTCACCACCGAGACTCAGCCAAGAACAAGACACAACAAGCAGAGCCACCCCGATCCTTACGCAAACGCAAACACCTTAGCATGCGAGAAAGAGAAAAGCGAGCTAGAGGCGCTGAATGCTAGCTCAAATGCCGAGCATGTGATGTTCCATTTCATTTCAATCAAAAATTTCAAAGTCAAATATAATAGTTTATTACATTATATATTTAAAATATATTAAATTGTTAAAAAATGTAATATATAAAATTATTAAGAATTAAAAATATAAAATTATTATTAATTATTTTTCTATATGTATCTATATAAAAAATCACCTTATTTATAAATAAATGAATTTAAAAAACTATTTTTTTTTTAAATATAAAGAAATCTGAAAAAAATCTAAAAAGTTTATCATTCCTAAAAATCCCCTCATAAAGATTAAATATTTAGACCAATCATATTTATGATAAATAATTTTGAAACGTTTTAAAGTTAAAAATCTTGCATCTCTACTTTAGAAAATATAAATATTTCTTGAATTAAAAAAAATAAAAAATTATTTGCTTTTAAATTTTTTATTAATAAGTAGCTAAGCAAAATTGATTGCAATAGTTATGTTTTTATATTTAATAGTTTATTTTTTAATTATACAATATTATAGAAACAGTTTATTTTTATAATGAATGGGTTTAGATAATTTAATTGTTAATTTTTTTTTGATTCGTAAATATGATTGTATTGATTTGCAAAAAAGATTTTACATTTCAGTTCATATGCTATCCAAAATGCCATAAACCATCCCTAGAACCCTCCAACAGACCACCCAATACCATACGCTAACTTCAGACACCAGACGCACCAGAAACCCAACCCACAGACTATCAAGCAACCCCATACAAACCATTTAGACCTAACTCCCAAAGAGCCCCCTTTCAAACACCCAAAAATACTAAATAGACCACCAAAACCCAGAATTACTAGTTACCCCTTCGTAATCACACCCTCAGCTAGAAAAAGATCCCTGAAGATTCAATGCCAATCCACCCCTCCTAATGGCTCTAAAAATAGATGATGCTTCAAGAAAATCAATCCACAACGAGCTTGGTCACGATGACACCATAATGCCTCACCTTTGATATCCAAGATGAAAGGATATCGCTTGACCCTTACACCTAGTAAAAGAGCTTGATGCAAGTCGCGAGGCTGAGGAATCCCCACACCCAATTCAGCCATAATCACCACATCCATGGCACCCTCCAACATACTATCCCAGATAAGCTTTCGAGCCATAAGCAACACCATTGCCTTTGGCACCTCCAAGTCTAGGAGCGAGGCAAGGAAATGGGTCGCTATGTTGGCATTCGTTTGCCAACGCTTCGCCAAGTTCATGAACTCCTCCCCCAAAAGTAATTCCACCACCTCCAAGACCAGTTCGTCCCAGTCTTTAAACACTGACTTCAACCGTCCATGCCTAATTCTTCCATAGAAATCCCAAAGCTTTCTAGCAGACGACAAACAAATAGGAGTTTCCATCATTTTTCGTGAGAGAAAATGAGAAACATCGAGAGAGTTAAGGTGTAATAAACATCACAAACTATATTTGCATCCCATCAACTCAAAAAACATTCCCCACTTCATCCTCTAAAAAGACAAGCTTTTAATGCAGTTGAACAGAGAACGTTAAATCTCCCACCACCTTCCCTGCATTTAAAACCTTCCGCTGCCACCCTGCTTCACCATGCCAACCAAGCCTTATGTCGTCACCCACATACCCTCGATGACACCAATCCTGAAGTCACCTACTTGGTAGCCGAGGGGGAAGGACCCCTTAGCCACCATCCTTCCTCGGATCCCAAATCCAATACATCAATTCCCCATCTTCACCCAAATTTTCCAACCTATCTGATGTCCCATTAGCTTCTCTGTAAATATGTCTAATTTTATATTTAGAGATACCCTGTTCCAAATCACAGGCCCTTTCCATTAAAGCCTGAAGCTTCCAATTTTCCATTCTCCCTTCCTTGAAAGCTTCGACAATCACCATCAAGTCCCCTTCTATTTCTTCCTTGTGAAGATTCAAGCTCCTAAAAAACTTTAAACCACAAATAAGAGCACACAATTCAACTTCTGCATTTGTCATTGCCAGCAAATATTTTGACTTTTCTACTACCATCCTTCCCCTATCATTCCTAATGCAGCAACCTAGGCCAGAAATCCCTGGATTGTCTCGTGAAGCTCCATCAAAATTCATTTTAAACCAACCTTTCCTTAACGGCACCCACTTTGCACTACTCTTGGATTTTTTCTTTCCATCTAAGATACTAAATCTAGGCTTTGGAATCTCCAAACCAAACCAAACTCTCCTCATCCTTGCATCCCATTATGAAAAACTCCACTCACCTTCCCTCTTCATCCTCACTCTCCCATTTATCACTTCAACAATCACAACTTCCAGCCGATTGATGAAAGCAGGAAAGAACTTGACCTTCTCTAAGAAAAACCTTCAGTTGCATTCTTTCCAAATCTCCCAAATAACCATTGAAGGACTGACCAACCACAACTCATGGTAAAGAGAATCTTGCTTCAAAATCGGCCATGCAACAAAGAGGGACCGAATATCATTAGGCAATGTGCTGCTCCACCCCAACCTAGTGCATAACCATCTCTAGCAAGCTTGGGAAAAGGGGCATCCAACGAGAAGATGGTCCACGTCCTCCTCAACTCTTTTACACATGATGCACCTTGAGGCACCCACATACCCCAAAGCCTTAAACATGTAAGCTATGAGGATACGTCTTTTCATTGCATCCCACACAAACATTCTAGCTTTTAGGAGACATGCACTATCCCAACATAAATGCAAAGGGAGCGTAGAAGGGGTCTCCTCTAACAACTGAGACTTATAACCCTCTCTTACTAAGTATTTCCCAGAGGAAGATCCCACCCATACTAATCTGTCAGCTCCTGCACGAATCACCACTATTCTTCTCTCTAACTCCATCTGGAGCAACTTCACCTCCTCCCCAGGAATAAGACCTAGCTCTCACCGACACCACACAAACTCAATTTCTCCACAAACTAAAATATCTTCCAAATAATCACACACATGCTTCCCCCAAGCCTAAACCAAGATAGCCTTCAAGTGATCTAAGCCCAAACAATTGTCTAGGCTCGGGTAACCACACCATGAATCCTCCCAGAATTTAGCTTTTCTCCCATCCCAAACATCCCATGATAGACTATCCAAGATGAGAGGACGACAAACCTTCATAAAATTCCACACTCTCGAACCATTGGGAAGGTTAGCAGCCATCAAAATACCTCATAATCATCCTTAACTAGATATTTACACTATAAAATCCTTGCCCATTTTGCTTGATTGTGCATGTACATGCCCCACACCAATTTAGCACCCAGAGCCTTATTATGTTTCAGTAAGTCATGAATCCCCACTTTTCCTGCCCTTTTTGACTTACAAATTATCTCCCAAGAAATCAAAAGAATTTTTTTTTTGTTATGATGTTTCTTGCCAGAAGAACCTCTGCATACTATGGTTGATCTAAGATGCTTTGTAGTTTGGAAAAGCTCAGCATGAAAGAAGAAAAATAAGTAGGGATGAAATCACTTCTTTCAGCATAACAATACACTTAGCCCAAGAAAGCCATTTTCCACCCCACGAAGATAGCCTATTATTGAATTTATTTATTAGAGGGTCCCATAGTTGACTAGTCCTCACCCCTTTATCCACTAGGAGACCCAATTACATCATAGGGAGCTTCCCAATTTTGAAGTTGAAAACTGCCGCCACTTGTTCCACCAGCCTAGACTATGTATTCAAAAAGAAGATTTTTTATTTAGTTTCACTCACCTGTTGGACAGAGGCCTAATCATAATAGTGCAGAATCCTTTTAAGAATGGAAGCTTCATGCTTGCTTGGGAATGCAAAGCATAAGGTATCATCAACAAACTATTGGTGCAATAACGCCAAGAGCCTACTCGTTACTTGAATGCCTTTAAGAGCCCCACTCCCAATAGCCCGGTTCAACGATCTTCCCAAGGCCTCTTCCATCATAATGTATAGAAAGGGAGACAACATATCTCCTTGCCATAGACCCCTCGAGGACTCAAAGAAGCCAAAAGGTTCTCCATTCACCAAAATTGAAAAGCGCAAAGTATATATGCATGTAAAAATCCACGATACCCAAGCCTTATCAAAACCAAAATCTTCTAGTACTTTGCAAAGAAAACACCAATGAACCAAATCATAAGCTTTCTGAATGTCCAACTTGACTAACATACCTAGCCTCCCACTGGATTGAATCAAGTGAATTGCCTCATGTGCAATGATTAGACCATCAAATATTGATCTTCCAGGCATGAACCCGATCTGTTCTTCAGATATAAGGCCCAGGATGATATCCTTCAAATGGTTCACCATAGCCTTAGCTTGGATTTTATAAAGCGTATTGTATAAAGAAATCAGTTTGAACTCATCCAAAGTAGATGACTTCTCTTTCTTAGGAACCAGGGCCAAAAAATTATTGTTCACTTCCCATAATAGCAAACCAGACACACGTGATTCTTCCAATGCATCAACAACCTCCTGACCGATTAAGTTCTAAAAAGCCTGGAAAGAGCCTGTTGGATAGCTATTAGGCCCCAATGCTTTGTCCAGATGCAGTTGAAAGGAAACCTTATGAATTTCGTCCATGGAGAAAGGGCTCATTAGAAGCCTATTTTGATCATTAGTTACCAAAGAAGGAATACCTTGCACCAACTCCCCTTGTTGATCTTTGTTTGAACCTTCCCAATTATTTAGAATTTTTTAAAAGAATTCCACCGCCACTTTTGCAACTTCTTCCTAACCCTCCACCAAGACACCATCCCCCCTCTGCAAGCAAGAAATTCTATTAATCTCCCTTCGAGCCCGAGTTGAATTGTGAAAGAATTTCGAATTCCTATCACCTTCCCTAATCCAAGTGTCATGAGATTTCTGCCTCCAAAACACTTCTTCCCTTGCAAGGATTTCTTCCCATTCCTTCAAAATTTTTTTTTCCTTTAAAAAAAAAGCCTCACCCATACCTGCAGACATGACCTGGTCATTTACCTCTACAAGTTCACTTTCAAGACGACTATTCTCCTCAAAGATATTACCAAAACACTCCTAATTCCAAACTCTAATCTTCTGCTTTAAACCCTTTAATTTTCTTACTACTCTAAATAAACCATTCCCTACCACATGTTGCTCCTGCCACCACTCCTTTACTCTTTGTGGGAAAAGAGGATCTCTCAGCCACATCTTTTCAAACCTAAAAGGGCAATGCAAAGGCTTTCATTCCCCCACCACCTCCAAAAGGATTAGAAAATGATCCAAAGCAGAGAACGAAAGAATGCTACCCTCCAAAGTGAATGGGAAAGCTGTTAGATCCCCAAAAAATAGAAATCTATCCAATTTCTCTGTAATACCACTGAAACCTAGCCTCTGATTCATCCAAGTAAAGGAACCATTTTCCAATTGTATGTCCATTAGAGCATTCATATTTACAAAATCTTTGAAATCTGACTGAGATTGGAGCTTTCTCCCAACCCCACCATGCTTATCTTTCTCCTTCAAGATTGCATTAAAGTCTCCCCCTAGGATGCAAGTTGAATCCTTTTGGGACTGAAGAAAAAATGCAATGTCCTACAAAACTAGTCTCTTCTACACACAACTTACAGGCCCATAGACATTTATCAATATGAATTCAAGACTCGAGTTCAAACTCTTCACTTTGCTCGCCAACCACCATCTCCCTACTACCACCTCTTCGAGCTGGACTAACTATGCACACCAAATCATAAGGATTCCCCCTGAAGCTCCTTATGAATCCACAACTGAAAATTTCCATGCCCTCAATTTAGCTTTCAAAAACCCTAACTCCTCACCACTCAACTTTGTCTCTTGTAAAAGAACTATATCTGCCACATTATCTTCTAATAGACATTTGAAAAGATGTCACTTGTTAGGGGCATTTAAGCCCCTAACATTCCAACTTATGACCCTCATTTCCCTCTGAGAAGGGGACTACCCTTCCCTAATCTAAGATGCATAATTATTTTCTATTGACCAATTGTCTCCCTTGCTAAGGACCTTTTCTCTTCATTTGTCTTCCATCCTACTCGCTTCTTGTCTCCACAATCCAAAGTGAACTTCCCACTGCCCTACTGATGAGCACCTAGCTTCTTCCTCATGCTTGTCTTGGCACTCCCCAGGTCTAGAGCTTCCACTTCAACTCCCTAATCCTGAACTTCCTCCAACACCTTCTCCTCCGTAACTGAGTCCTTTACAACATCTAATTCCTTCACCATTATGAGATGACCCTCCCATGGCGCCTCACCGTACAAAATCAACTAAAGATTATTTTATTCCTCCCAGTCCTTATCCTCCCAATCCAACTCCCGACCAACATTCTTCTCCTTAGAGTTCGCATTTCTCTAATTCCCAACCATATTCTTGAGATCATTTCCTACCTCCAAAATAGTTTCCCATTCATTTATCTCCTAGTCCATGCCCATAGCATCTTCCTTCAGAGCATCATTTTCTTCACTTTCCAAGGTAACCTTCTCCGAAGGATCCAAAACGATTGGTAAACCACCCATCGCTGTTGTTGGTAAGCCTTTCACCAACCTGCTTTCATCCCTTCATGGCATTGGTTGAGCTACCTTAGCTTGGTCCACAGAATCCTCTTGCCCCTTCGATGTTCCTTCCCTTGAGTCTACAATAATTTTCCCTTTGGGGTTTGGTCTAATATGATCTTTGATGCCCTCTCTCTCCCACATCTTCAACATTGTCCTCTAGCATTGAGACCAATTCCAACCTACTTTTTGAATCCATTTCTCCCCATTTATGGTTAGTTCTATTTCATCCCACAAAGTATTCCAAGGAGCTATCTCAATTAAAATCCTCATCTTACCCTTGTTCCCATCTCTTAGGGAAACATAATCGATGCCAATAATCAAACCCAAGGCTCCCCCTATGCATTCCAAAACCTTTGTAGACCAGAGTTCAAAGGGCAGGTTATCTAGCTCAACCCAAACCGACATCCTATCTGGAGTGTGACCCAACGGGTTAAAATGCCTAACCGAATTCAAAAAATAAAAGCCATGCATGTCCATCATTAGATGCAAATTTCCATCCTTACTTCAGGAGATGCACACTGAATCAATAAGAAGCTATTTGCCAAAAATTGTATGCTTACTTTGTCTTGCCATTTCTCCAACCACCATTGCCTCATGTGTGTCTTGGTGTTGTTGTCTCCCCACCACTTCACAAAAAAATCCTTTTCCTCTAGGTTAAACCTAAGTGTTTTAACAAGCTCCCCTGGGATCACCTGAGAAACACAAGATTTAGTGCTAGAAGGGCACGAATCAGAGGGGCGATCTTGGTTTCTGTTAGTGACCCTATCTTGACTTGCCTCCTTTGGTCATTTTTCAACTCAACACATTTTTCTAGCGGCCAAACCATTTTTGTTTCCATTCTGGTCACCCCCATCAACCCTAGATGGGATCGGTTGGCTTTGAAAACCACCCAGATTGAACCTTTTCTACTCTCTCCCCCCATACCCCGAGGGTGAGTGTTTCCTTTTCCTGTACTCCCGCATATGTGGAGATCTTTCTTGTATTTGTTGCCTTTCGACAACCCAAGGAAGCTCATGCCAAGAAGGAAATCACTGCAAGACACCTCTCCTAGGCTAACACGACCTCCATGATCTATTATCACCCTCCCAAGAAATATTCCTTCCACCACGATCCTCAACACCAGATGCTGAGGGATGTCGTTGTCGTGTGTCCTGAGGCAGACACACTTTCTTGAGATGGTCCTGCAACGACGACCATTCATCCTCAGCATCCTTCGCCCAAGAACTTGCATAATAGCACCTAAAACCCTCACGAGCTCCCATCGTTTCATTTAATTGTTAAATTTTAATTTTAATTAATATCTTAAATATATTTATTTGAAAAATATGGGAAGAAATATGTTTTGATTTTTTTCTTTTAAAATCATTTGAGAATTATTTTTCTTTCTTACACAATAAATGATTCTTATGCTTCCCAATCATCGTATTCACAATAATTTTTATTCAATAATTCCACTTACATCAAACAAGTTTATTTCCCTTACAAAGGGGGACTAAATCGTAGGTATGGTTCCTCTTCATAGAATTGAACTCTTCCAACATAGAAAAATAACACTTAGAGATACCAACATATTCTTGAAAGGATTGTGAATGAGAAATGTGGGGTTGTGAAACTATTACCTAGTTCTTCTAGTATTTAAAGGATTCCCAACCCAATCACCTAGAAACTACAATATTTGATGAGCACAAGGAGGCCTAGTGGTTGGAGAGTCTAGAGAATTTGGAGGAATACCCTTTGAGTGATCATTAGGTGTGGAAGGAAATACATCTTAATCATTGGCATCACCATTTGAAGGGAGAAAAAGGCTTGTCAACAAGATTAGGAGGATATAGATACTCTAAAGAACTATCATCATGTATTTAACTTTTTTAATGTGATGGTAAATGGATAAGTGATAGGAGAAGAACTAGAAGAACTCTTTTTGAAATGAACACTCATATTTGTAAAAAAACTCATGAGTGTGTAGTGGAGAAGCATATAACCTTCGACATTGTCTGAGTACCCAACAAATATATAAGGCTTGATTTATATATTTATGACCTTGCATTTCTATGTTGGAATGCGGTCCCATGCTAGAGAACTAAACACTTGAAAGTGTTCCACTATGGGTTTTCAAATATTCCAAGCTTGAAAACCAGTTACCCTCTTCACATCTCAATAAGAATCTTGGTTTTGGATATAACATGCACAATTACTACACCTAATAATGGGGTGTTAATTATCTAGAATGAATCATACAATTGGAAATCTCTTTCAAGGATTGATTCTTTCATTTTGTAACACCATTTTATGGAGGACTATAGGGAACCATGTGCTACATGGCAATGCCCTCAAAAGAAAAACATTATTTAAACCTATGGTTCACATATTCTTCCACATTATTTGTACATAGTATCTTGATGGATTTCCAAGATTATTTCTCTACAAATGCTTTGAAGCCCATAAAGGACACAAAAAGTTTAGAATTTTGTTTGAAAATATACACAAATATATATTTGGAAGGATAATTTCTATAAATGTCAAAACATGGGTATGTGCACCAAATTGGCGGATAACAAAGTGATCAAATTAGTGATTTTGGCCATAATGTGATTGAGGAATGGCTTAGTAAATACCAAGCCATAATGCAATCATATTTTAATTTCTATAAAATAGAATTAAGTTTTGTAATATTAAAAAGAAAAAAAAATCTTGCTACTCATTCACAACCATGATTGAGGGAGGAAGAGAACAAATTTTGATAGAAAACCCCAATTAGATTTTTTCAAAATTCAATGTTATCCCAACTTTTGAAACATTTTAAAGTTAAAAATATTGCATCTCTACTTTAGAAAATATAAATATTTCTTGAATTTAAAAAAAACATAATTTTTTATTTGCTTTTAATTTTTTTATTAATAACTAGTTAAGCAAAATTGATTGCAATAGTTAATGTTTTATATTTAATAGTTTATTTTTTAATTATATAGAATTATAGAAATAGTTTATAGTTATAATGAATGGGTTTAGATAATTTAAATTTTTTAATTTTAATTTTAATTAATATCTTAAATATATTTATTTGAAAAATATGGGAAGAAATATGTTTTGAGTTTTTATTATTTTAAAATCATTTGAGAATTATATTTCTTTCTTAGATAGAAAGTGAGTCTTATGCTTCTCAATCATCATATTCACAATAATTTTTATTTAATAATTCCACATATATCGAACAATTTTATTTCCCTTATGAAGGGGGTCTAAATCCTAGGTATGGTTCCTCTTCATAGAATTGAACTCTTCCTACATAGAAAAATCACACTTATGGATACCAACATATTCTTGAAAGGATTGTGAATGAGAAATTAAGACAAGGGAGAAATGTGGGGCTTGGTGAAACTATTGCCTAGTTCTTCTAGAATCTAAATGATTCCCAACCCAATCACCTAGAAACTACAATATTTGATGAGCCCAAGGAGGCCTAGTGGTTGGAGAGTCTAGAGAATTTGGAGGAGTACACTTTGAGTGATCATTAGGTACGGAAGGAAATAAATCTTCATCATTGTCATCGCCATTTGAAGGGAGAAAAAGGCTTGTCAACAAGATTAGGAGGATTAAGATACTCTAAAGAACTATCATCATGTCTTAATTTTTTTAATGTGATGGTAGATGGAGAAGTGGTAGGAGTAGAACTAGAAGAACTCTTTGAAATGAACACTCATCTCTGTATCAATGGGTTAATTTACTAAGGTTAGATTATCAAATAATAAAGCATACAAACCCAAAGAAGCTATCAAGTACAATGAAAACTAAAAAAAGAACGATTATACCTGTCACTCGTTGAAGCTTCCATGATTCACCTTCATAGCACCTTCTAACTTGTTGATTGTTGCCCTAAGATCAAGTGTGTGAGCAATTTGATACCAAAGACTATGACAAAGTCCTAAACAAGCTTTGAAGGATTTGAAATATAAATGTCTATGCCTATGAGAAAATGATGAAACGACTATGCCAAGAAATGCCTAAGACTTAATGAAATCAAGTACAAAAATAAATGATGGATATGTAAGTATGAGCGTGAGTAGTAAAAAATGTGAGCAAAATTGTCATTTTATAGAAAATACAATTTTGGATGGACGAGCAAGATTAAAAGTTGACAGAAGCCTAAAATTAGTGGACCAGATTGTGTGTGACAATCCCTAAT
>VDFB02082609.1:0-23518 GCA_007258455.2 Sequoia sempervirens
AATATGAATGTTTGAATGTGCACCACTGCAAACAACTTAAATTATTGAGTGGTTTTGACATAAACGTCTCCCATGTGAAGGAGAAATATAATAAAGTGACCAATGTACTAAAAAAAAAGGGTATTTGGTCATTGTTTCACATTTAAAATTTCAATTTGAACAAAAAGTATTGAAACAACAACAATCAAATCTATTGTACCTACAAATTTATATAAAAATAAAAAATAAAAAAACAAATTTCTAGGGACATGATAGATTTGTGATGGTCAATGTAGATGGCTTGCATTGTTTAGTGACACTGACTTAAACATCTCCTATGTGAAGGGGGAGAGAATAAAGGGGTTAACACACTTAGGAGAAGAACACATATGGGTACTACTTCATATTTTTAGTATGAATTTAAATAAAAAGTATTGAAACAACAACAATCAAATCCATCTACAAAACAATTATATTTCTATGTACATGATGGATTTTGATGAATTTTTGAGGTACCAAGGAAGGATTTGTTTGCCTTTCACAAAAATATGAGGCTAGTTATTGGATGAGGTGCATAAAGCTCTATATATTTTACATCCAAGGGTAAAAATTATGTTAAATGAGCTCAAATAGTACTATAAATGTGACAAAATGTCTTCAATGCTAAAAAGTTAAAGTTGAACACAAGCATCTTGATGGGTTGCTTTAACCACATGAGATACCACACTATAAATAGTCAATTATAACCAAGCATTTTGTCTCTAGACTACCAAAATCTAGGGAAAACATGATACCATACTTTTGGTAGTCAACATACTTACAAAGGTCACTCACTTTGTTGCTAAAAATCTACAAGATGATGCAACTTTGGAAATGAGGTTTATAAAGATAAATCCTCATGACATATCTAAAGTGATTATCTCAAATCAAAATAAGTTGTTCAGTTCAAAGTTCTAGATAATATTGACTTCAATTTTTGGGGTAAAGTTAAATTTTAGTTTTGCCTATCATCATAAAACAAATGGGAAGACTAAAGGGTTTTCCAAGTCTTGGAAGACATGATAAGAATGCATGTTATGGATCAGTGAATTGGATGGGAATATTTCCTACACTTGGTTAAATTTGCATACAATAATACATACCATTTTTCAATAAAGAAGGCACCTTTTGAGGCCCTATATTTTAAAAAAGTAGAAAACATTTACTCTTCCTAAGGGAAGAAAGATGGTTTGGTGCAAGTGGGTGTACCACACCAAGTATGTAGCTGATGGTTCCATTGAGAGATACACAACATTCCTTTTAGCTAAGGGTTTTTCACAAGTTGAGGGTATTGACTACTTAGAAACATTTTCCCCTATAGCCAAGATATATTCAATTCACCTTGTTCTTTCTATGGCTACATCTTAGAGATGGCTAGTGTATCAAATGGATTTGAAGAGTGTCCTTTTACATGGTGATCTTTATGAGGAGATCTATATGGATTAGCCTTTAGGTTTTGTCTAGGTCTCTTCACTTCTTTTTAGGTTATGTTGTTCTTTGTATGGTCTTAAACAAGCCCCTAAGGCTTGGTATGAGAAGATGGGTGGTTTCTTGGTTGCATCTAGTTTTACTCGCTGCCACTCATATCACATAGTTTACATCTAGAGATATGGAGATGATATTTTGGTAACAATATTGTATGTTGATGACTTGATCCTTACTAGTAGTTCCTCATCCATGCTTTAGGATGTTCAACATAGTTTGATGACACATTTTGACATGATAGAGCTTGGTCTTTTGCATTTCTCCCTTGGTCTTCAAGTTCTTCAGTCTATTGAGGGGATCTCTGTATATCAACATAAGTATATCATTGACTTGCTTCATCAATTTCATACGAGTGATTGTAAGCTTACACCTACACCATTCTAATATGGTGTCACTTTGAGTACCACTTGCACAAATCCTAGTGTTGATGCTACTTTGTATAGATAATTAGTTGGTAGTCTTTTGTATTTGACACACACTAGTCTTGATATTACCTTTGTCATTGTGCTAATCTCCCATTTTTTCACATGACCCTCATGAGAGTCATTGGAAGGTAGCCAACTTTATTTTGAGGTATATTCGTGGCACCACTCATTTTGGCATTCAGTACACACTAGGGTCCTCACAAATAATAGGCTACATTGACCCAAGTTGGGCACGAGATGTTGACTTACAAAATTCCACTTTAGAGTTTATTTTTTCTCTTGGTTCTAGTCCAATTGCATAGTCTTGCAAGAAGCAAATTGATATTACATTATCATCCATTGAGGCTAAGTATCGAGGAGTAGTTCTTACCAACCATGAGGTACTATAGGGGTAAAAGTACAAACCTGTGTCACACTTTATAAAGGAATCGACTAGCACAAACAAAAATTTTCAACTTCAACTATATAAAAGTGGTATTTATGTTTTCAATTTTAAAATGATTTAAACTAATGAAATGTAGAACTCTTGATGAAGTTTATTTCTATAATTTTTTAAAAAATTCAAAAAATTGATTTAATATTTTTTTAGAAATTTAAGGGTAGATTTTGAATGGCTGAAAACTTTAGGAAAAAATGATGTTGAGTTGATGTCAAGAAAAAAATAGCAAATAATTTTATTTTCCCCTCAATTTTTTTCCCAAATAGATAACTTCAATATCTAGTGCATGGAAAAAATTTAAATTTTTTTGATGTATATTTTCCTTGTAATAATATTTTAAAGTTAGGGCTTGACCCCTGGTCATGATCGTGAGGAGGAGGCTTAAGTCTTGGGTTTGCTCCCCAAGGTCTTGGGTTCGACTCCGAGGTCCGGATTCGCCCGATGCGACTGGCTTGCAGGCGGCTGCTTGCATCCCTAGAGGACTAGTCTCGCCTCAGCTCGCCCCTTCCGGACCCCAACTTGGCATAAATGTAAGACCAAGGCAAGGCTGGTTGGGCGCTGGGCTGAGTCGCGGGGATACCTCTAGAGTTAAAAAAAAAAATTTTAAAGTCAAATGTACTAGAATTTGATAGTTTTCATTTGAAGTCAACTATTATATAATTTTTTTTATTATTTTCAAAAAAATTATACCCTTTTGAAGATGATTCTCTCCTCTAGTGCACCATATATTTTTAATTTTTTTTTAATATGTTTTAGTATTTTTTTTTAATTTCTAATCAACGTCATTTTTTATTTTAACAACCTACTTGCATTATTTAAAATAAAAAAATTAAAATAATCTAAATAACAAAAAAATTATATATTCGGATTCTTGGCTTTGGGCTCTACAAAAGGGTATTTTTAGTTTTTTGAAAAAAACATTTTGTCTCAAGAAATATCATGTTCAAGTGATTTTTTTTAGAAATTTCCAAAAAAGGATGAGGTGGTTGCCAACAAGGATGTCGCATAGACAATTTTGGTAGAAAGGGTTTTAGGCGAAACCATTTCACCTGAAACGCTTTCTATCAAAACCTTACACATAAATTAAGTCGCATTGTAAAGTGACAAAGGGAAAAAAATCAAATTTTGTAGTTTCAGGCGAAAGGGTTTTGCCCGAAATTATATGTGCCACATATAAGCCACATAGTTTTGAGTGAAATTGTTTCAACCAAAACTATTTAGGTTGAAACTGTTTCACTCGAAACTATTTAGTTGGCCGAAAGTGTGACATAGGTTTGTGCTTTTACCCATAGCTTCAACAACTTATTATAGAGTTTGGTCTTCCACTTGATCATCCTACTATGCTTTGGTGAGATAAACAAAGTGCCATTCAAATTTCACGCAACCTAGTTGAGCATCAATAGATAAAGCACATTGATATTCACATGCACTTTATTCAACAACTTATTTAGGATGGTGTTCTATCCTTAGAGTATTTACATATTGAGGATCAAGTTGCAAACATCTTCACTAAACCTTTAACATCGCCTCACTATCTTACATTGTGCAAGTTGCTTGGGGTGAAAGAAGTTGTCCTTGGGGGGCTTAAGTCCTCCTTCCTTTATATATAGTTCTCTTTTTTGGAGAGGAGATTTTCCTACTAGATTTTTTCCTTTACTTTGTTTGTCAGAGACTTTTATTTTGTACGAATACCTCATTAGACCTTATTGTTGAGACTCATCTTTTAATGACTCACTAGACCTAAGTATCACTTAAGGGTTTTGTTAGTGTCAAAAGTGTCTTGATGCATCTAATTATCCTTTATCTAGTTCCTACACCTAGTAGTCCTATTCACACTAGCTTAAATTCACTTAGTGGTTTAGTTGTCTCATATCATAGACACTTGACACATGCCCTCACACTTGTCCCAAGTGTTCTGCATCTGTCACATCTCTTGGAGGATTAGTCAATCTTTTTGTTTCACCTTCCTATTTCCTCCTTATCCTATATATACAAGGAGTGTTCATTGTACATACACACATTTTATGATACTTTATTGGCTAATCTATTGTGCTTGATTAAATTTCTGTGGAATCTCTAAATTTTTTGTTCATTATTTGTTGGTCCAACACATAGGACAATTGACCTTCTCAACTTTCCTCTATAATATTTCCTTCTTTCTATTACAAAATACTTCCTCACATTTAGGTCTAAAGGAGTTCAATGAGGAAACAAGGTGATTGGGATCATTTTAGTAGATATTGGTAGTAGCAATCACATTATAAACATAAGCAAGAGCCACCTAAAGGTTGTTGTAGGGCTAACCACTTAGGATGGATAAGTATTCACTAGATATTTAAAGCCTACACTTGTAAGTCATTGTAACTGTCCTAGATTCCTAGTCATTGATGGTAGTCAATAAAGATTAGATTATTGCACCTAAAACTTTAAATTGGTATGTGCTTGGCATATCATGTGGGGCCCTCAAGAACAATTTTTTTTTTTTGCCTATTCTCGTGTCTAATTGGGACCTTGAAATGCCTAGGGAATAAACTTGATGGGACCTAATAAGAATGAACTGCCAAGCTAGAAGGATTTCCTTGGCAACACTAATAAGTGTGTGGGCCTTGGGGGATCTACAACTCAACTGCAAGAGACAAGGGAGTGTTGGGAATGAGTGAGTGGGTCCCAACAAGAAATCATTTCCCAATAGAAATAACCAAAGAAGGTGTGACAGGCCCCTCTTTCATACCATGTAGACCTACTATTTTAGAGTTTGTGGACCACATCAAGACAAAAGGGATAGTTGGTCCTAATAGAGAATATGAAAACCCCAATTACATTCAAATATGCTATACAATGAATTTTCCATCACAACCACATTATAAGAATAAACTACAATAACAACATGGCATGTAGACACATGGGTCATAGTCTATAAGCTAACTAAGCATGATGGATTCCCACCAATGAACTATCATAACTCATTAATATTGAAGTAAAAGCTCAAAAATATAAGCCAACCTAAAAAACACACCAAAAAAAAAAAGAACAAAACCAAAATCAAAATGACCATGTTTTTGGGTGATGTATGATCATTTGTGAACCTAGATGCTTCTCCATCAAAAGGTCGAAAGACAAAAAATCATACAAGGGTTTGAATGTTTGGATCATCATTTTGTGCAAGGGAAAGTATCACCCCCTTTATAAAATATTATACACTAATAAATTAAATAAGCAACCATATAAAACAATCAACACAAATTTTAGCATTGGGATTCAAAATGCATACTTAAGTAGATATACAAATAGTAATAAATGCCAAATAAATGCATATGTTGATGTTGTTGAAGATGATATGCAATTATTTGTGACAAATGATTGATACCAAAATTTTGATTTCAGATGTGCCTAGGATAAAAAAAAATTGAGGCAACTAAGATTTGTGAAGATTGAAATTATTAGTGACTTGGTGTTGATTCTATAGCTAGGGAAATGGTCTTTGCAACTACAAGTTTGACACATAGAATTATAAAATGTGTGTGGATTCAATCTAGCAATTTGTGGCACTTGTGTACCTACAAACATAGATTCACCTTGAAGTCAAGACCTACAATAGCAAATTGACAATGTTTAGGAATACTTTTAGGGAGCTTTGTAAGTAATTATTTTCTCCTTAAGAGAAGCTTCTAGATTCAATTAAATGATTTTTTATAAAAGAGAGGAAGACAACATGTAATGAATGAATTAGGCATTATCCTAAATGAGTGTAATTTAGAGCTTGGGATTTAGTACTTGAAACTTGGAACCAAAATGCAAAAAGGGCAATACTTGAATCTTCAAACCAAAATTCAAAAGAGTGATTTTAAGACCTAGTGCAAGATCCAGGGTTTTGAATGGGTCGATAAAAAGAAAATGCACTCAAAATATGTTAATGTAAAGTGACACTATGACAAGGATAAAAGTGATTTTGAGAGGCATGATACTAGTAGTGAGTGATTCTAGAGAATAAGGTGTAATAATGAATTTTGAGCGGTGGATAATGAATTCTAGACTGACCTAAGAATGATATCCTTTTATACTCGACCTAGAAATAAAATTTAATTGTTTGACACAGTAAATGGCACAAAATTAACTTGTTGAAAAATAGTAAACTTGGGCCCATAATTAAATTTGAACTTGAAATATTTAAAGTTATTTTTTCAAATGCAAAATTAAAGTCAATTAAATTTTGCATATTTGAATTTGGGAGAGGAACATGAAACTTGAAAGCTAATAAATGTCTAGGAAGAAATTTTATTCTAGTATATTTCTTAAAAAAATTGAGTGGAAAAGGTGCCAAATGAATCAAAATCTTGTCTAAGACAAAAGACACATGATATCAAGGTTCTCTATAGAAAATGTACCTATGACAATAAACATACGTGTATGTCCATCATGCTTACATCCATATCATACATGATATACAAAACAAATATTTACTTTCAAATAAATATAAGCAAGTGTATTGAATAATATCATTATTTATATAATAAAATTGATCGACATATACACTAATAAAATAGAGATCATGGATTTGAATCACAACTTATTTACATCACAAGATGACCATACATATATATTTAATAGCGAAAAATACATTATATATGGAGAATAGCCGTTTGGGGGCGGAGGGTATGCTCGGAGTTATGAAATATCATTTTTAACTAGACGACAAACGAAAGCATCGGATTAAAGCATAGGAAAAATGCGGAGAGAATTTTAGAACGTGAAATTAAAAGACAATTGCGATTGAAATATCTACATCGCGAGTCAATTATTTCTGGTCTCTGATGTTCTGCACAATCCAACGCGAATTGATAATCTAATAACAAACGTTAATATTTGTTATTTGGATATTATTTCTGAAATCAGCTTCGTTGTAAACAGTCTATTTGTGTTCAGAGGACCTTATTAAGAAATGGCTTCTGCCCTCATTACATACAATTCAATCGCACCGTCTTCGCGTGCTTCATCCATAATTAACAGCACAAGGTCCCGGGTTCAAATTCCACGAGGAACCCTGCGCATTACTGCAAACCCGGTTAGAAGTCAGTTTAGAGTTTGTGCCAGAAGAAGGCTGACCTCTGTGCGAGCAGCTACAGAAACAGGTAATTTTGATAGATGTATGGATAATTCTTTGTTTTTCTTGATATGTGTGGATGATTTCTTTTTCTTTTAAAATCTTGGGTGAGGTTATGGGACGCCTTTAATTGGCTGTGGTAAAATTTATAAGCATGGCACACTTTAGAGTTTGCCCTGTAAACCATTATTTAATTGCAGTAATGGGCTGCCTTAATGTGTTGGGAAGATTTTGAAACTGAATCATGCTCTTATGGGTAGGCTATTACTTTTTTCTTTTTGGGTTGGTTAGTTAGTTAAACCTTTTTCTTGGCTGGGGCGTGTTGGATCCTTAGGATGGTGTCGTCCGGGAAATCCCTGAACCTGAGAATCGAACCAGGGCTAGTGGTGGTAAAACCCTAACCAATTCACAGCGTGGCCCAATTATTATTACATCACAACCAAAGAAGATACAAATAATATACAATTTGGAAATAGGCATCAATTTTTCTATCGAAATAGGCATATAGATACTCTTTACAGAAAAACCTCTGTAGGCAGGTATATAGGCTAAGCCTAATCCATCGAACTTAGTTTTAGTCTGTGTAAGTAATTTTAATATACAGCACTTTTGCGGACTTTTCTTTTAGGACCATTTCATAAAACAGTTAATAATCTTTTTTCAATGTAAAGCCAAAAACTATATCTATCTTAAAGGAAAACTACAGTATATTGCAGAAAATATCAACCGCAGATCTTTAAGAATTCAGGACCCAGGTAGCACTCCCAATTTTAATCACATTATTCGTCCAGATGGGCTTCAAAAGTCCCCCAGTCAAAGGAACAAGATAAGCATCTATACCATTTAACAAACTGTAATTAGAGGGATCTAAAGGAAGCCTACAAATTTTTAAATTTGGAAATTCCAGTGAATCTTTTTCAATATTGAACTCTAATAGCACTGCTTTGTAAATATTCTTATATTTCTATAACCTTTCATATGTCTGATAAGCAAATTTAGCAAATTATTAAATTCATTTTGATTGTTTCAAATTGCAAATAGTTTTTCACATGGTGGAGGGAGAATAGCAAATATAGTCCCATTGGCATATATTAGTCCCTACAATTATCCTGAGGCTAGAACTATTTTTTTAATAATATGAGAGAGGCTTCTATAGGGGTCCTCACCCTTTGATATCAAAACTGAAGACAACCAACCCAACAGCCAACAAAAACTACATAGCATTGAAAGGCAAAACCAACCAGAGCTTAAAAACAGCCAGCAAAGAAAGATGCCATGAAGTGCGCCAGAAGGAAAGCAACCAGCAGAGTCTAACCAAAAGCCAGCACTCAAATGCCCCACCTGAGCTATAAGGCCTTCAAAATCCTCCAGCAAGACTCTCCATGAGAAGAATCATATGCTCTGCCAACAACTCCAGAGGTTATGTTCCAGCCCTAGGCTGTTGCCATCGCTTGCTTAGGGACAGCCGCTCTTCGCCCAGGCATTAAATTTAACTCTGTGAATGAACTTCTGATGCTTCACAGCCTATACTGGCATCCCAACCAAGAGAGAATGCAAGTTGAAGGCACTAGAAGCTTCGCGATTGCCTTGATTGTGTGGTATAGCAAAGTCGTGACAATCATGTGTATATCTAGGAAAAATGTAGTAAGTGTTGCAATGGCTTTGCCGTTGCGCCAAAAGATTGACCTATTAACGTCCGATACAAACTCCAGATTTATCCAAGATCCACAGGAGGCGATTAAGCCATCTCACGAATCCGCGGCGGGCTGGACAGGTACCAATCTATCCAAGGGGACGAAGGCACCAACCTTTAGAAAGCACCAACTTTCCAACAATCTCCCCCTAGTGCGATCGTGGCATTCAAACTCGTGACCTTGCTCTGATACCATAGTTGCAATGGCAAATGGCTTTGCCATTGCAACAAATGACCAACCTGTTGACGCTCGATACAAATGCTAGATTTATACAAGATCCATGGGAGGTGGTTAAGCCATGTCACTAATCCGCGACGGGTTGGACAAAGCACCAACTTTCCAACAGTAAGATCTTGAAGCTTGCAGTTCACAACCAGGAGCTCTTTGTTGAGAACACAAATGTCCCCCACTGAAGTTGATGCCAAAAGGCCCTAGTTGATCACAGCACAGTCACCCACTGAAGATGGCACTTCCAAATTGGCAGGGGGAGCATCAACTCTGTCACCAGCCAAAACCCCACCACTAGCAAAATCATCAGTCACCGCAAGCCTCCGCCTCCGAAGAAGGGTTTAATAGAAAATGAAGGACCCATTTTATAATGTTCGCTGGCTGAATCACAGCCTCTATTTTTGCATGAAAATCTACCTTGATAGTTGCCCTGGAGTGCAGCTGACCAGTATCCTCCAAATCCTCTAGCCTGAGAATCAATTTCAGTAGTTTCAGACAAATCAAATGTAGTTATTGAAAGATTGTTCTCAGCTAATGATTGGACTCTTTACCCCTAAAGAAAGGGTTTTTGGGTTTGCTAGACTGCTACCTTTGTGCCATAGACAATCCTTACCAAAGACACTTCACACCTCCACAACAGAGCCAAGCTGAGAAAGAACCTGCAAGCATCCAAATAAATAAACCCCAGAACATAGAGAAAGCAACCCACTTTCTATTTGTCTCCAATCTGAATTTGAAGAGGAGCCCATGTGCCCAAATGAGTGGCACAAGCCCGCTGAATAAAAATAAATAAGTTGCTGAATTTAAGTTGGGTATGGATACTGGTATGTGAGTACGGTATGACTGTTATGATGATTTTTATTTGGGGGCTGGGTATGTTCTAGGCATGTCAGTACAAAAAGCATATAAAAACCTAAGTTACCACTCTTGGTATTGGTTTGGGCTCAAGTTTGGGGGTTTGGTTCACAGGTTTGTATTAAAATATTATTGTAATATTTAATGGTCATCTTAGCTTTAGTTAGTCGATAGTTTACTTGTAGTTAACTTAGTTAGCTTTTAGTAACTTCTGTTTATGCTTTAGTTTATTTTAGCATCTTTCAGTTATTTACTTTAGTTTTCTTTAGTTAACGATGGTTTCTTTTTAGAAACATCGTCTTGTAATTCTTTATATAAGAAGTATTCCTTTCCTTTGTAAATTAACAGAATAACGAATATTGAATATCAATTATCATTTCATGGTATCAGAGCTTAGGCATCTTTTTTGGCAAATTTTTTAGCAACAAGAATTCGTGTTTTCCTAAGGAACTTTTAAAAAAAATTCTTAGATGTTTTTGCTTGATTTTTTTTAAAAATCAAATGTTAATGGTTTTACTTTTACCTGAAAATTTTTGAGAATTTATTATGAAGTTTTTGTTAGATTTTTTAATAAAAATCGTGAAAGTTTCCTGCTTAAAATTGAGCAAAGATTTTTGGAGGGTATTTACCTGAAAAAATTCAAAGAAAATTTCAAAGTCTTTTTTTAGAAGATTTTCCTAGGTTTTCTGTGTGTGCAACGATGGGTCTAGGTCCATGGCTTCTCAGTATTGTTTTCTGCACATGTTTTCTTCCTTGCTGTGCGAAGTTTTGTGAAGGACAACACCTAGGGTTTTGCTGTTCAAGGATTTGTGACCCGATTTTCCAGATTTTTTGACGGATTTTTGAAGATTTGAAGAGTTTTTTGAAAGTGTTTTTTTTGAAAAAAATTGTGCCAGAATATTTTTGAAGATTTGGAGAGTTTTTGAAATTTTTTCTATAAAAATTTTGTAGATCATCAAAGTTTTTTGAAGATTTTTCTGAAAAAATCTTACTTTTTAGAGTTTTTTGATTGTTTTTTGGATTTTTTTTGCTTTTTAGAGTTTTTGAAGTTTTTTTTGAAAAATCTTGCTTTTCAAAAGTTTTTGATTTTTTCCAAATTTTCAGAGTTTTTGAAGTTTTTTTGAAAAAATCTTGCCTTTTTAGAAGTTTATTGAAGATTTTTCTGAAAAGATCTTGCTTTTTTCAGAGGTTTTTGAAGGTTTTTTTGGAAGAATATTGCCGTTCCTGAGCCTCTTTTTAGACAATTTTTAATTGTGGGAGTTGTGCTAGCTAATTGTCTAGTGTTGTGTGCCAGCTGATCATAGAATTTACCTCGTTTTTCGAGCTTTTGGAAAATGGGAGGGATGGCGTGTTTGACCAACATCATGTTGGAAAGTACACAGAGGTTCAATGGGAAAAGTTATAATACCTGGAAGCAGAGGATGCTAACTGTTTTTGAGTGCCGGTGTCTAGATTTGATTATTTTGTGGGAAAGGACTAGTAATCGCGAGGTGGTTATGCTTCTTTAGTTATCAGTCACCAATGATATGTTTCCAGAAGATCATGGATAAACTTAGTTAAGTTAGTAGAATGACCGTTAAGGGAGGGTATTAAAATATTATTGTAATATTTAATGGTCATCTTAGCTTTAGTTAGTTGATAGTTTACTTCTAGTTAACTTAGTTAGCTTTTAGTAACTTCTATTTATGCTTTAGTTTGTTTTAGCATCTTTCAGTTATTTGCTTTAGTTTTCTTTATGGTTTTTTAAGAAACATCTTGTAATTCTTTATATAAGGAGTATTCCTCTCCTTTGTAAATTAACAAAATAACGAATATTGAATATCAATTATCATTTTAGTTCGGTCAAAAAAAGTTTTGGGATTGGGTTCATCCATGCAAAAACATGTAAAAATCAGAAATGTATACATATTTGCAGCAGTAATTAAGTTCAAAATACACCACTCATAATATCATCTGTTGTATAATAAACAGAATCACCTTAAAAGTAAAAAAAATCATAGTGTCAACTAATCAAACTTGAATGTCATGATATATATTATATATTAAAATTAAAAAATAATAATGTCAAGTGTCAACAATTAGCCATCATTGAACAAACATCATCATATGAGTCTTCAATAATAGCATCATCACCATCCATATTAGATGACGTAGGTGTTGGTGTATTAGAAGAACCACAAACAGTGCCACTAGCATTGACATAAGCACTAGCATGAGCACTCTCATGCTCACTAGTTATCTCATCATCAACATCGAGTGTAGCAAGGTGGGAAGTGGAAGCATGCAAGTCAATATGCTCTGGCTTGATATCCCACTTCTTAGTGTCCCCTTCCTTGTAGCCACTTTTTTTGTGTGAAAGGAGCCGCAATTTTGAATGCACATACACCAAGTGCTTTTCCTTTTTTAAGTGTAGTTGATTGTGCTTTATTGAGTGGATGAAGGACTATGTGCTCCAATTCCTCTTAGATGCAGATGAACTAGAAACCTATTAAGCATAGTTACACCACCGTCGGGGACGGGGGGATGCCGGAACGGGGGGGACGGGTTTCTGGGACGGGGGGACAAAGGGGCCTCAATTTGGGGACGACGGGGGGATGGCGGCAGGCAGGGGGAGGGTGTTGATGTTAGCAGCTTCGGGCGTCACTTCCAGCCACGACTTGAAGAAACAAATTGAATAATAGCCTTCAGCTATTCAATTTATATGATGCAGATTTGCGAAGTGAAGAGGCGCTTCACTTCATTTAATTATTGTTCTTATCTTGGCCGACCTTCCTTGATATTCATTTTATTGTATTTGTAATATATTTTTCATTATTGGCCGACCTTGCTCTTGAAGAGGTGCGACCTCTCCCACACATTGTATATATACAAGTTCATTTCCATTCATTTATCATCAAGCAAGTTCGATTCATTCATTCCTTCATAAGTGTGAATTTCATCAAGAGCAGATCGAAGGTTTTTCTAAGAGCAAAATTCGATATCAAGGAAGAGCAGATTATAACCTGTTATTACATCTAGAGTTGGTGCTGTTGATTGGCCTTGAATTCGGCCTCATTGTAAAAGACTTTGTTGATTCTCATATAATATATAAGCAATATATTGTTACTGGGTTTTTCTCCCTCAAGTGGAGGGTTTTCCCAGGGTATATGCTGTGTTTATGTGTTTGAATTTGCATTAAAATCTGAGTTTTATATCTGATCATAAAACTAACATGGTATCAGAGCGGGTTTAAGCAAGATCGTGATCAGATTTCTATAGCAGCGCTATCATCCACTCTTATTCTCATTTCTTCTTGCATCTATGCGATCGTCAAAGATGGTTCTTGCATCTATGCGATCGTCAAAGATGGTGAACGGGCTCAAGATCGAAGATAGGCTTGAGGGTGCTTCAAACTTCACCTCTTGGAAGTTTAGAGTAATGCTTGCATTGGAAGAAAATGAGATTGCTGAGTTCGTGGAGGGCGATGTTCCCGAACCTTCCGATGAAAATGAGAAGTCTCAATGGAGAAAGAATTGCACTAAGGCGAAGGAGATTTTGGTAGAGACTTCGTGAAGGACCACCTTGTGCCAATCATCTCCAAGTTGAAGACTGCAAAGGAAATTTTCAAGACTTTGGAAGAAATGTATGAGATCAACAATACAAGTTGAGCTCTTGCATTAAGGCAACGACTTCATCATGTCAAGATGGTGAAAGGAGAATTCGTCATCTCATTTTTCATGAAGATTACTGAGTTGAGAGATCAGCTCTCTACCATTGGGCATATGGTGGATGATAAGGATTTGGTTATGTTGGCGCTTAATGGTCTTCCTCAATCTTGGGAGCCATTTATCCAAAGTATCAGTGGGAGATCAAAACTTCCTAAGTTTGATCGCTTGAGGGCAGATTACATCCAAGAAGAATCAAGAGTGGCTGCGAGAGGCAATGGACAAAGTTCTACAAATGAAGACATTCATGTTCTTGCCGCCCAATCTTCGAAGAAGAAAGGAAGAGAAGGGAAGAAAGGCAACTTCTAAAGGAATAGAGATAAAGGATCAGATGGTGCCCCTGCATCTAAGAAGAAGAAGGACCTCTCCCACATACAATGCTTTAGATGTGACAAATTTGGTCACTATGCAAAAGATTGTCCAACCGGACCTAAGCAGTAGGCTTCAATTGCAGATGTGGGTGAGATCTCTCCTTAGAAAGATTCAAGTGGTTTTCTATTCTATTCTGGCTTATCAAGCAATGTTCCTACGTATAACAACACTTGGTTAATTGATAGTGGTGCCTCACACCACATCACGGGTTTTAGAGAACATCTATTTGATTTGGTGGAAAGAGATTCAAGTGTTCAAGTCATAATTGGAGATGATGCATGTTATTCTGTGAAAGGTGTTGGGACCTCCACTCTTCACTCAGATTCTGGCATCTCCTTGTAGTTGAGTGATGTACTATTTGTACCAGGCATCAAGCAGAACCTTGTCTCTATTTCAGCCTTGGAGGACAAGGGATATCAAGTTGCTTTCTCCGAAGGTAAAGTTCTTGCATGGCCAAAGAACTCAAGTATCAAGACTGCCCAAGTGATTGGAGTTCGACATGAGAGTCTCTACAGACTTTCCACTCATCCATTTCAGGCTTTGTTGCATGATTCATCAAGTTCGTGTGAGCTTTGGCATAGAAGGCTTGCTCACCTTCACTTTAGAGCACTTCCATTCATGGAGAAGATGGTCATGGGCCTTCCTAAACTCAACTAGGAGTATGAAGGCACTTGTCGAGGATGCGCATTGGGTAAGAATACTAAAGGTCCTTTTCATAGTAGTGAAAGTAGATCTAAATGTATTCTAGATCTTATTCATTTTGATTTGTGTGGTCCAATGTCTGTTGCTTCTTTGAGTGGTTTCTTGTATTATGTAATTTTCATTGATGACTACTCTAGAAATACTTGGATTTATTTCTTAAAGACTAAAGAATCTGAGGAAGTACTTGAGAGATTCAAGGAATTTAAAGCTTAGGTAGAGAACTTGTCTAGGAAGAGGATCAAAGTTCTGAGGTCTAACAACGGAGGGGAATACATCTTTGGAAGCTTTCGTAACTTTTGTGTTGAGGCAGGAATTAAGAGGGAGTTTTGTGTTCCCTACAATCCACAACAAAACGGTGTAGTAGAAAGGAAGAACAAATCTATTGTAGAAGCAACTAAAGCCATGATTCATGATCAAGATCTGCAAACCTTCCTTTGGGCTGAGGCATCTAGGGCAGCTGTGTATGTTCAGAATTGGAGCCCTCATCGTATCTTGGAGAACATGACTCCTGAAGAAGCTTTCACGGGTGTGAAACCAGAAGTAAGTCATTTGAGAATCTTTGGTTGTCTTGTGTATGTTCATGTGCCTAAAGAAAAGGACAAAATTGGAACCATCTGGCAAGAAGGGAATATTTGTGGGCTACAGTGAGTCATCAAAAGCCTATAGAGTTTACATTCCAGGTCAGAAACTGATAGAGATTAGTAGGGATGTTACATTTGAAGAGGATGTTGCATTTAAGAGATCTAAGGGTACTCACGTGGAGATTGACAATGAAGACCAAGAGTCTCCTCAGGACATGGAAGTTGACCATACTCCTGAGATTCAGAGGGAGGCTACTGATCCTAAAGAAGATGATGATCCAGTTGAGCCTTTGGAACCTACTGATGGGCCTATAGACATTGTTATTGGTCGAAAGAGACCTCTATGGGCTAGGCAAACAATGCAGGAGGCAAAAAAGTTTGCAGCCCCTAGAGGAACATTCAAAGAGAGCAAAAGACCTCACAAGTTTTCAAGCTATGTTGCATTGATGAGTCAAATGATTGAATCTGAGCCTTCCAGTGTTGAGGAAGCTTCAAGTCAGCAAGTATGGAGAGATGCTATGGCTGAAGAATATCAATCTATCCTCAAGAATGATGTTTGGGACATTGTACCTAGACCAAAAGGAAAATCTGTTGTATCTTCTAAGTGGCTCTTCAAGATCAAGCATGCGGTTGATGGGAGCATCGGGAAGTACAAGGCTAGGTTTGTGGCTAGAGGATTCTCTTAGAAAGAGGGAATAACTATGAGGAAACATTTGCTCCAGTTGCCCGTTATACCTCCATCAGGACCATCATTGCTATTGTAGCAGCTAAAGGATGGAAATTACACCAGATGGACGTGAAGACAACATTTCTTAATGGTGTAATTGAAGAAGAGGTATACATTGAGCAACCTGATGGCTTTGAAGTTCATGGGAAGGAGTCTCATGTTTGCAGATTAAAGAAGGCTTTGTATGGCCTTAAGCAGGCTCCTCGCGCTTGGTATGAGAGAATTGATAGGTACCTGCTGAGCTTGGGTTTCTCCAAAAATTATGCTGATTCAAATTTGTATTTCAAGGTAATTAATGGTGAGGCCTTGATATTGGTTCTCTATGTTGATGATCTATTTCTTACTGGAGAAGAACACCTCATTATCAAATGCAAGAAGGAGTTGGCTTCTGAATTTGAAATGAAGGATCTTAAGTACATGCATTACGTCCTTGGCTTAGAAGTATGGCAGAGGCCTAATGAGATCATTTTGAGTCAAGGGAAGTATACAATAGACATCTTGAAGAGATTTGGTATGATGGATTGCAAATCCATGTCTACACCTATGGAAACCAATTTTTGAAGTTAAAAGAGGCTGCAGCTAGTTCAGATCTGGTGGATCCTACCTTGTACAGGCAGTTGATTGGATCATTGATGTATCTAGTCAGTACTAGACCAGATATTTGCTATGCAGTGAGTGCACTTAGTTAGTTCATGTGTGAACCAAGGCAAATACATCTAGTTGCAGCGAAGCATATCCTGAGATACTTTTGTGGCACAGTTGGGTATGGCTTGAGATATTCTTCTGGTGTGGACTTGAAGGCATGGTTATTACGATTGGTGGTGTATTGCTGATCGGAAGAGCACCTCGGATGTTGTTTGGTTTTGGTGATGATCTCCTGGTGTGCAGAGGCAGTCTTGATGTTGAGCACCGCAGAGGCAAGTATATTGCAGCTTGTGTGGCAGCTCGAGAAGCGGTGTGGCTTTGGAAGCTCCTTGCAGGATTGTTTGGACAATCATTGGAGCCGATTGTCATTCATTGTGATAATCAAAGTTGTGTGAAGCTTTTTGTCAATCCAGTGTTTCATGACAGAACAAACATGTTGAGATCAAATACCACTATATTAGAGATATGGTATTGAGGAAAGCTATCCAGTTGAAGTATATTAGCGATGAGCAGGTGATGCGACATTCTCACCAAGCCTCTCTCCAGAGTAAAGTTTGTGTACTTTCGTGACAAGCTTGGTATTGTGGAGAATGAAGCCCTAGTTGAGAGGGAGACTCAACTTCAGTGATCTTCTGTGATTTGCTTTAATGCATTTTTCTCTGTGAGAGAAATTTGAGGTGCAAGCCCTTGTCTAATGCATTTTTTCTCTTTGAGAGAAATTTGAGGTGTAAGCCCTTGTTTAATGCATCTTTCTCTGTGAGAGAAATTTGAGGTGAAAGCCCTTGTTTCCACCCTCTGGGAGTAGCCATGGTGGATGTCATGTTGAGTGACTCCATGACAACATCACGTGAGAGTGTCCGTGATGGTTTTCTTGTACTTGTGCTTTTCACCCTCTAGGAGTAGCCATGGTGAACGTCATGATGAGATGATGACATCATGTTGAGTGATTCCGTGATGGGGCACTTGTGCACACATGCTTTACCATACATGGGAGTAGCCATGATGGCTGATATCACGTTGAGTGACTCCGTGATGAGCTCCTTTCACATTTGGGTGTAGCCATTGTGGATGTCATTTCATGACATTGGTTAGCTAGAAGTATTCCTCCCTAGCTGAGAGGGAGTGTTGATGTTAGCGGCTTTGGGCGTCACTTCCAGCCACGACTTGAAGAAACAAATTTAATAATAGCCTTCAGCTATTCAATTTATATGATGCTGATTTGCTAAGTGAAAAGGCGCTTCACTTCATTTAATTATTGTTCTTATCTTGTCTGACCTTCCTTGATATTCATTTTATTTTATTTGTAATATATGTTTCATTATTGGCCGACCTTGCTCATGAAGAGGTGCGACCTCTCCCACACATCGTATATATACAAGTTCATTTCCATTCATTTATCATCAAGCAAGTTCGATTTATTCATTCCTTCATAAGTGCGAATTTCATCAAGAGCAGATCGAAGGTTTTTCTAAGAGCAAAATTCGATATCAAGGAAGAGCAGATTATAACCTGTTATTACATCTAGAGTTGGTGCTATTGATTGGCCTTGAATTCGGCCTCATTGTAAAAGACTTTGTTGATTCTCATATAATATATAATCGATATATTGTTGCTGGGTTTTTCTCCCTCAAGTTTTAGGGTTTTCCCAGGGTATATGCTGTGTTTATGTGTTTGAATTTGCATTAAAATCTGAGTTTTATATCTGATCATAAAACTAACAGAGGGGGCGGGGGTGTATATACTATATACTATACATATGGTCTAAGTTATCGGTTCGGTTTTGGGTTCGGGTTCGGGTTCAAGAACCCGGTTCGCCGGTTCGGAATTTTTTTTTTTGAGGTTGGGTTCGTTTTGGGTTTGGTAATACAAAAACATATAAAAATCAGAAATATATACATATTTGCAGCAGTATTTAAGTTCAGAATACACCACCATATTAATAGTCAAATAACATAGCAAAAATACACCACCACTTTATAGTTTATACTCAAAAGTCAAATGTCATGATATAGAATTATAAATTAAAGTTCAAACTTCAAACATAAAAATGTCAAGTGTTTACAATGTCAATCTGAATCATATGGGTCATCAAAAAAAGCAGCATCATTAGCAACATTAGATGCTACATTTTGTGTAGAACCACAAAGAGCATTAGTGGCACTCGCACAAGCACTGCCACTAGCACCGACACACCGACACTAGCACTGACACTACCACTCTCATGCTCAGTAGTTGCTTTAGGCTGATAGTCATCATCAATATCAAGTGCAGCTAAGTGACTTGTGGAAGCATCCAAGTCAAGCTGCTCTGGCTCAATATCCCACCTCCTTGTGTCTCCTTCTTTGTAGGAACTATGTTTGTGTGTAAGGAGGCGCAAGTTTGAATGCACATACACCAAGTCCTCAGCCTTTTTTGAATGTAGCCTATTGCGTTTTATTGAGTGGATGAAGGAGTATGTGCTCCAATTCCTCTCAGAAGAGGATGAACTAGCAACCTATTAAGACCAAATTAAATTAATAAATAGTTAAAGAGTTACAAAAATTAACTAAACAAAATTATTAATTAAAATTTAAAATTAAAATTACAAATATAAATTATAAAACTTACTTGGGATAAAACTTTTATTGCAATAGGTTGGAGGTGCATGTATTCTTGCCCATGGAAGTACCACCAACTATGAGCATCCACCCTACACTTGTCTCGAAGAGCATCCATATTCTGATCAACACTCCCAGAGCATGCAAAAGCCATAAACTCAGCCCTCACTCGATCATGTTGGTCACGATCAGTGAAGATTCTACGAATTGCTGCCTTGTACCCTTGGGCCACTTCACCATCCCTATATGGAGCAACTCTTGATGAAGCATAAAGTATCTCAGGGCTATAATATTTGGGACTCAATGCAAAAGCGAGAAGATGCAAGGGAGTGGTCATTTTGTTCCATCTATCAACCATGATTTCCTGTAGCTCTTTGAAGAATTTTTCTTCAGGATCTTCCTCTTTTGCATTGATGATGGATCTCATCTTCTCAATCATTGAGTCGATACCATCATATACTTCGCCCAAACAAGGTCTATCCAAGTCAGTGTAACGGATCATGCTCAGTATGGGCTCGGTGAAACTGACGAGATACTCAACACGATCCCACCAACCATCATCTAGGATCCTTTGCTTGATCCTATTTGCCCTTTCATTGCTAGATTGCCTCCATACAACCCAATTAGGGCTGATTACCATGGCACATAGTGCCTCACGAACCTTTATAAGTCGTCTCAACACAATTGTGTTGGAGGCAAAACGGGTCTCGGCAACCTGTTTGAAAATCAAAATTAAAATTAAAATATAATTTAAATATACAAAATCAAAATTTAAAAATTAAAATTAAAAGAAAATTCAAAAATTTAAAAATATTGAGAATTAACTTACCTTCAACAACTCCAATTTAGAGAATTGTCTAAATATTCCTTGCGTCATATGGTGGTTGGTGACAAACATTTGGATGTCTTCGCCCTCGGCATACACCTGTTTGATCCATTCAATTTTGGATCCAATTTTTTGTAGCATTAGATTGAGGGAGTGGACAGCACAAGGTGTCCAAAAAATGTGTGGATACTTCTCCTCAACCAATAACCCAGCAGCCCTACAATTTTTGGCATTGTCGGTTACAACTTGCACAACATTTTGATGGTCCACTTCTTCAATAGCTTGGCAAAGGATGTCAGCAATAAATGGACCATCTTTCACCTGTCCTTCACAATCCACTGCTCTCAAAAACATTGCCCCTTTAGGGGACACAGCAATAACATTGATCAATGGGCGATTTCTTGCATCTTTCCATCCATCAGAAACTATGGTCACCCCTGTTTCGATCCACAAATCCCTTATGGGCTTCAAAGAGTCTGCTACATGTTTCACCTCTTTCTCCAATAAGGTGCAACGCACCTTCTCAAAACCTGGGCCCTTATACCCCTTTGGAGCCTCATTAATAGATTTCACCATTTTTTGCCAATATGGTGAACGAACAACATTGAATGCCAATCCATTGGCATAGACACATCTTGCTATGTCTTGATCAGCAATCTCTCTTGCCTCATTCTGAAATGAAGCTTCCAACGGTCCCTTAGATCTTTTATTTGAAGAGGGCATGGTTTGCTCTTTGAGGGATGTCCATAAATGGATGGCTTTCTATAGGTGGAAAATAAGAAGGTGGTGTAGGGGGTTTCATGGATCAAGATCCTTTCTTCAAAGGATGGCTTGTTTTACCACTGGTTGTTTTTTGGTCTGCCTTTTCTTGCTCAGCAATATATTTCAACACTATATGTTCTGGAATGCCATTGTTGTTTTCACTTGGACAATTTTTGATGCCTGTTTCAGGGATCCCGCACAAGTGCCCTTTTACTCGACTGTATGAGCTCGAATATTGAACATTGCAATGACTACAAATCCAAACATATCCTCCACCACCTGGAAGTTGCTGAACCATTTCTACATATTTCCAAAGGGGAGAGGTTGGGTTTATTTTGAAACGAGATTGGATTGAGCTTGAGGAGGTATCAGTTGCCATTGTAATACGAAATAGTGAATACCTAAGGCACAACATATTGAAATTTTGGTATTGATTCATTGAATTTGAAACTAAAAGACTTAATTAATTTCAAAAAAATGAAAAAATTGAACATGTGTAATAGACATTTAGAAGAATGAAAAGTAAAACAAAACAATAATTAAAAAGCAAAACAAAAGAGTTGAAGTTCACTTGTGAAAAAAAATGTAAAAAAAATAATCAAAAAACCTACCTCTTTTGAAGAAATCTTGCTCTACAATCTTCTTAGCAACGAATAGACACTTGCAAGTGCTTAGGAATAGCACAACAATCAACTTTGAACAATCTACGATCAGCCTTCAAGTCTATTCCAGCTTGTGCAAGCAAAAGAGTAAGTTCAGCAATGGAGGCAAAAAATCCTTTTTTCTCATTCACAAATTGGTAAAATGAGTTTCACTTTACCTATTTCATGTTTTTGAGGCAAGTATTAGGGTTAGAAAGAATAAAAAACTATTTAAAAGTAAAAAAAAAGTCAAAAAAATATTAAAAAACCAAAAAACAAGTTAAAAATCGCGCCTGGGCGCGAAATTCTGCCCGGGTTCGAAAATTTCGAACTCTGGCCGGACCCATAGTTAGGGGTCCGAACCCTGGCCGAACCCACAGGCCCATTTTCGGACCCACAGCGAATTCGGGCGGACCGGACCCGAACTGAACCCGAACCGAACCCGGGGCCTATATGGGCGAATCCGGTAACATAGCATATGGTACTTAAAATGCTAGTTATGAAAATAATAAGATGTATAAGACTATTAAGAAGTAAAATAGCAAAATTGCAAATGCCAAATTGAAATACTAAATAGTAGATACTTGAACATTGAAGTTTTCAATATCAAATTACTAATTAGAAATTAGAATACTCAATACTACAAAAATTTTTAAATTGTTGAATCGGCAAATGGAAGATTTCTATTACATGATATCAAAAATATTTAATCGTAAAGATGATTACAATGAGTAGCATGATATCAAAACAAGTACAAAATCAAAATGTCAAAATGTGTTATTTTTTTTTTTAAACATGTGCTTGAAGTTGCCGCCGTGGGGGACGCCTGGGCGTCCCCGGCGGCGAGTGGCAAAATTGGTGGTGCCGCTAGGGACTTGGGAACGCCGTCCCCAAGTCCCAGGGACGTCCTTGTTTCAGGAACGCTCGGGATTTAGGGGGGGACGCGTCCTCGGGGTACACTACTATTAAGACAAAATTAGAGAGTTCAAAATTAAAAAATTAAAAAATTTAAATTATAAAATATAAATGAAACTTAAAAGATAAAAGATTTTTTTTGTAAAACTTATTTGTGATTAAATTTTGATTGCAAGATGTTGTGGGTGTGTGAATGATTGGCGATGGAAGTACTACCAACTATGAGCATAGACTTAATATTTGTCACGAAGAGCATCGATACTAAAGTCGTTGGAACGTACAAAATCCTTGAACTCAATCCTCACTGCATCTTGCATGTCATTATCAATGAAGAGTTTACAAAGTGCTGCCTTGTACCCTTGATTGACTTCAACATCTCTATATGGGGCAAATCTTGTTGACATAGAAAAGAGCTCAACACTATTATATTTGGGACTTAATGCAAAGGCAAGAAGATGTAGCGGAGTGGTCATTTTGTTCCATCTCTCTTCAATAATGTTGTGTAGTTGTTTGAAGAAAGTTTCTTCAGGATCTTGCTCTTTTGCATTTATGATGGCTTTCATCTTCTCAATCATTGAGTTGATGGCATCATATATCTCTCCCAAATAAGGCCTATCTATGTTGGTATAATGGATCATACTCAATATGGGCTCAGTGAAACTGAGGAGATATTCAACACGATACTACCAAATATCATATAAGATCATTTGATTAATATTTGCTGCCCTTGTAGTGCTAGATTGCCTTCATATAGACCAATTTGGATTGATGACCATGTTAGTAAGTGCTTCACAAACCTTC
>VDFB02082610.1:0-17510 GCA_007258455.2 Sequoia sempervirens
AAAAAAAAATAGTTCCTTTTGGTAGTAATTATTCCATTTGAAAGGTATATATCTTATCCCTAGTACAAGCTATCACCTCTAGATGGATGAACAAATAAAAAATATAAATAAGTCAGTTGAGGGATTCTTGAGGAACTATGTTTCAAATCAAGAATCAACATAGGTTACATGGTTACTATTGACGCCAAAATTTGATGAGGTAACAGAGTCTTATGGGAAACTTAGTTTAAGGGGGACCTTTTGCGCTAAACTGAGTAACCTTCGAATTTTTAGAGAATTCAACTTCTTCTATAATGGGGTTTGGAAAGGGAAAAGGAAGTGGATATAATAAATTAAAGTATAACCTAAGGCGATGCACCAAGATTTAATGATGGGCATGATAAATCATAGATTTAAGGGCCTGAATGGTGCTATTATGTTCCAAAACATTAGAGACTTAAGATTATAGCATAGAAAATTAATTTATTGACATAAAATGATGTTGCATACATTCTCACTGCCAAGAAGAGTCATTAGACATGATCTAGGTAAGAAAACTTGCATCCAACATATATAGAAGTTCTCAAATGAAGTGTTAAGACAATATAAAGCACAGTTCACAGTTTGATCAAATAGCATGAAAAATAGAGAGGCCAAAAAATTGGCATAGTCTGAGAGGTTTGCAATTAAAATAAAACAGTAATAAAAACCTGGCGTCTTTTTACTAAAACCAGTGTGTTTTTCCAAGTTCCAGACCATTTCTCATCAACAGAGAAAGTATATATAGTAGGAAAACCTCCCACCGCTTTGGAGAGCAATAACAGAAAAGATCTTGCAATCCCCTACAATGATGCCATAAAAAGAATATTCCCCAAAACTGTTGCAAAAGAAATAATTTGGAACCGAGCATCCGATCATTCCAAGCTTAGGTGAATCTTTTGTAATGATGGCGGTGGTACCAACTAGGCTTGATCAAACAAATATCATCCCCTGCTATGAATGATTATGACAAGCAACAACCAATAGAATTATTTGGTTCATCTGATTCATCGCCCGCATAATAGATTCGCTGCTTAGGCACATGGTAGCCTTTCGTTGCCCGCATGAACCTTTCTCCCATTGTTGTAGAGGATTTTTGAAAATGCAACACATGTCGAATGGGCCGAGTACTTTATCACAATAGAGGGAATGTTCATCATCCTAGTGCAAAAGACGCATGCCAACATTTCGCTGCCCGCGGTTGCAATTTCATCTCTACGCTGAAGGATTTGCGAACATTCGACACGTAGCAAGTGCATATGAAAGTCAGCAACTATGGGGCCCGCCAGCACCTTTAGGAACGAGGGATTTGTGGCAGCATTTCACAGCCTAATGAAGCATCAAGAAAACAAGAAACAAAAGCATCTCGCAGTCGCGACACATGGAAGCACAACGGAGTTTCCTAGGATCCGAAGGGAATGCTGATACTCGAAGTTGCGAAGAGTAGTTGTGTGGAGTGGAAGATCAAAGGCTTGATAAAAGGCTGAGCAGACTGGCAATGTGTAGGCTGACACATAGAAAAATAAACCTGAAGGGAGCTGGTTAAATATTTATTAATAGCTTTTGGTGACTATCAGGGGTGTTTCGACTAAGGAGTGGAGAACACAAAATTTATCTAGTTCTGCAGACCAGAGCCTTATCCATTAGGATAATAGAGTCAGAGATTGGAAAGAGCTATCTGCAAAGGCAACCATTCATCCTCAAATGGCTTCACTATGTTGCGCAAATTCTCTTGTGCTCCACTTAGATGAATAGTTTCTTTGTGAGGCAACATATTGGGTAAACTGGGCCCTGCTTGTACATGAAACAATAGGTATGAGAGTGGATGAATGACTCCCTTAATGTCAGTTGCTGTGGGAGGATGGCTAAACTCCCTAAAAGCCTCTGGGTCATTTTCCTTCTCTTCTATAATTTTTGCAATCTACATAGTCATGGCAACAGAGCCATCCTCGAAGAACGAGGACGACAATCCCATCTTACCTAACTCAGAGAAACTTCCCTATATGCTATCTAGTGTCTTACTCAGAATAAACGCGGCTGCCTTAGTGTGCTAGAAGGTGAAGTGGCAATGGATAAATTTTTTTGCTGTTTGAGCAATAGTATCCTGATCCTCAATACCCACTCCGACCAAGCTCTCATCACAGACCCAGTATAGCTTGGTGAGCGAATCTTTTTTCTCAGGAACCCTCTCCAAGATGAACCATGGGAACTGCTCAATCATATCATGGGCCTCCTAGCTGAGCTTTGATTCCTTGGTGATGAATCAGAGGGTAGGCTATAGTGTTAGGAAAAAGGTTTTAATCTTCTCCTAGTAAGAAATATATAATTTCCTAACCAACGGAATGATATCAGGCTGTGTAGGGGGAGGCAAGCGAGAGGCTTTAAGCGAAGTAATCTCTGCATCTCTTGAAATAATGGCCTTAGCCAATTCTTCCTTTTTCCTTTTCTCGGATGCCAGCTGCTCCGCAGAGCTGCTCATTTCTTTATTCCAATTCTTCTCAGCTTGGGAGTGATTTGCTAAGTGCTCTTCTAAAGAAGTCTTTGTCTCTCGGAGCTCTTCCTCCACTTGAGCCTTTAGACCTTTAAGTTCGGCCTCTTTTCTCTTGTATTTTTTTCCCATATTGAGTCTATTGGTGTTCCAGCTCTTCATTTTTCTGTGCCATCCCCTGACTATGCTCAAGGAGGAGGCGCTCTAGCTCTTCATCTTTCAGTTGTAGATTTTGCTCTGCCTCCTAGTTCTTGCTTTGAAGCTCTTTTATTATGCTAGGGTCAACAACCTGAGTCTTCGCAATTTTGCCTTGAAGTCTGTTCCTCTCATCCTCTACTATCAGCGCCCTTTCAGTCACGCGAGAAATATTTGTCTGTAAGGATTTTTCTTTCATCTCCAGAAAACTAACCCTCTCCCTAGCTGCTTTGAGCTGCTCATCCTTCTTTTTTAGTTGGCGACCAGTTTTAAGGAAGTCGAAAGTGACTACTCATTGTGTTTCCTTCATGATTTCAACTTTATCTTGTAGTCGGGCTAGCTTCATGTCGAGTCCTACCGCATATATCTCATAGTCTTCTAGTTGCATTTCTCCTTAAGGCTTGTTTACCCTCGGGTACATGGTTGTGAACTTCAATTCTTGTCGAGCCTCATCATAAAGAGCCTACACTCTTGGCTCAACAGAAACACTATCATCTTTTTCCTTGCGTTTCTTCATTCTATTCACGTGTGCCTCCCTTCCGCAATCTATCTATGCTATGAATTCAATTGGCGATGTAACTTGTCCACTTGCGAAAAGAGCACAAAAAGGCAGGGCATAGGGAAAGGTAATCTTCATAGGCGCGGGCATTTGTTTCTTCTGGAGAGCGATAGTTTGTGGAGAGAAGTGGGGCATGTTCCATAGTTTAATTTGAGAACCAACAACAAGGCTAGTCATTTGAAATGACTGAACTGGAGAATTAGTCATAAGACTCATTGGCTGGGACTGTGGAGGAGTTGTTAACGGGGTGTTAGCCTGTTGTAATGGAAGAGGATATGTAATAATACTAAAAACATGAGGAGCATTCTCAAGGGGAAAGCCTTCCGAAAGTGAGGCGAGGAAGGTCTGAGGGGCAGTGGCAGGCGTAAGCATACACGAAGGAGTAATTATGAGCAGGGTGGCCTGCTAAAACTGGGTGAAGCCTATTGAATATGTCAAACTAAAAGCAGAAGGCAGAGGGCTAGTACCTATGGTAGGGATCGCCAATGAGGCAGGGGTAGATACCAAGGAATGAGATGCAAGAGAAGGAGTGAATTGTACTTGTTGACTAGTTGTTGGTGGCTCCAAAATCATGAGCGACTCTTCCTCAGCCTCAGGGTCCTAGCTAGGAGTGAGTACTCTTCCTCCTACGGGTTCTTGTGAACCCTCTCTGATAATACTCTCCATTCCCTGTTGTTTCGCAGGTGGGGTCTCTTGGGCTTCGACAATCATCTCCATTTGCTGCAGTGATAGCCTGGCTAGTTTAGCAGCCCAAGTGAGTGTATGCAAGCCTCTTGATATATTAAAGCGTACGTTCATGGCCATATAGGCAGGTTTTCCAGGGACTTTCTCCTTTTGCGTAGAGGAATCCGATGTCGCCGCTTCCTCCTCCTGGTCCTTGGATTCTTCCTCTGGGTCCCCGCTCCTATCAATGCTAGAGCTCAGGCTGGGGTGGCCACTATTCCACCCTCCAACTTTCAAATTCTTGGTCATCTTCGGTTTATTGTAAAGGGCATCAAGTAACATTTCTGGTGATGCTTCCAAAAGGCTGCTATTTTTCCTCACTCCATTTTCTATCTTTCTTTAACCTATTGTACATGTCAGCTCCATGGGGACATTATCCTAAGCCTGCTGCAAAATAGAGCTTGTGCCTGGACCTCTAGTGTCGTGGCAGGATACATGCCAATTCAACAAAATTCTCATCTTTATCTATCATCGAGGAAGGTGCGCCCGCTTCTCCCGGTATGGTGGGAACAGGTAGCCACTCATGTATGTGGCTTCGACAGAATGGATTTGAAAGGGTTATATTTCCATTTATCATCTGCCAATACCAACTGGATAGGCCAACTTGTCCTCTAACAACTGGTCGATTGTTTTTAACATTGCATTCTTGATTTGAAATTCTTGAACAAAGAAGAATCGCTTCAACTAATGACCTTTTCCGTTGCTTTCTGAGAAAGTAAAATCATTGATACATACACAGCCGAAACATTTATAACATGAGCACTATATCCGTGATGCAAGTTGGGAGCAGGAAAGGTTTGCCAGTAAAACCCCGCATTTGGAGGATCGTAAAATCTTCGCCTAAGAACCAGTCACAAGCAGGGGTGAAACTCTGCATAAATCCGGTCTGCTCCTTATCAAACCAGATTATAGCGCCTTTTCCAATCAAATCATGCAAAACCAGAGCTATAAAATAGTCTAAAAATGCATAATAGTCATATGATGCAGAAAGAAAAGGCGTCCACACTAACACTGGCTTCCTTTTATTTTGCTCATCAAAAATTGATAGTGAAAAATACCGAGTGAAGAAATCTGGGTTCTGATGTAGAAACATGTAGAATAGGAAAGAAAGAAACCTAAATTTTTTCTCCGCTTGGTAATTCTCAATTTTCTGTATCATTTCTTCTACCATAAACTCAATGAAATCATACTAGAAGAGTTCATGCTGCTTGCAAAATTGAAATGTCGGTCTGAATTGAAAGGTCTCTATCTTCTCATTAGAGTCTCGGTCGTACACAAAGGCTAGCATGGACATGGCATTTTGGAGATCGTCGTGAAAGGAACCGCGCAACAACAGAATACTTGGCACTTTAGCGGCTAAGATGCCTTTCCTACTAGTCTCCTCCAACAAGAACTTTGAGTTCTTTCTCATCTTCTTCCATATTTTCTCACCTTTGCTTTGGCGAAAGGGCTCGATATTCTCTTTTCTCTTACTTTGGTCGGGGATGCATAACATGTGCCAGATGTCTTGTGGAGTGATGTGCACCCTTAAGCTGCAAACTTCAATATAGTGGGTATTAGGATTATAACACTAGATAGCATCATCAACTACCTCCGAGCAATAGTGCACCAGTGGCACTATATATTGAGGGAGACCACTATACCAAACTCTCTGCATCATAGATTGGTCTACCTTTGGTGCCGATAACCTTGGGCAGTCTACCTCTCTGAGGGACTAAGGGTTTTTCGCGAGCTTTGGGTCGTAGCTATTATCCTATTTTTCTTCAACCCTTTTTTGGTTTCTACAATTCTTGGGCCTATTCAACTCTTCTGTATAGGCCCTCCTTGGCCTGCTAGGTATACTAGGGGTAGCGTACGCCACATCCTCATAGACATATACCTCCTCTGGAGAACGTATAGCCATAAACAACTCCTGGCTAATTTCTTCATGCATTGCTAAGATGAAGTTTCTGACATTTTTTCTTCTTTGAATATTTCTGCAAGTTCCTGGTTTTGCAATTCCCCTCGGTTCTAGATACACAGGAGAAGAAAAACTCTACACTTTTCTTTTGGCATTTGTGAAAAGGACTTTTGGAATATTAAACCTCTTCATGCAATTTTTGGAAATCTTTCCTCAAGGTGGTAGGCAAAAGCATGCCTTTTGCATTTAATTCAGCATGTACCATTAATTTTTTAATTTGTGCAAAATGTACTTGCCATTTTGATGCAGTCGGAGTTCATTATTGCGTTTGGTGACCATGTGATACGTTGTGATCTCCTTGGAACTTGAGCCAACAATTTTCTTGCTAACCCTACGTTAGTATGCACCGGCAATTAATATCCTAATTGGAATGATTATGCCAAGCAAACGATCATAGCCTGAAAAGATATGAATATCGCCTTGGGCTCTAGGAAATGGTTGAGATATGACACAATAGCCTACGGCCATACATCTCACTACCAACAAGTGCCACCTTTTTAAAGCTAATTAATTAGCTCCTATTAATCAAGCACGCATTGAGTCATGCTATCATAGATGCAACTGGCCCAAAAATGTGAGAAAATATAGGCACACCTTTCAAGTTAGCAACTAGCTTAATATCACATTTTTTTGAAGCAGATTAGCATGCGTCTTGTAATTTTTCTATAAATAGGCCAGTAAGTAGTGAGGAAAACATACTTAGCATTTGAGTAATAATAGGTCAGTAGAAGGGTCTTAAGCAAGTCTTCTCATAGGTTAGGTGATAGATAAATTTTGACATTAGCTCAGAAGCCTAGGAATAGTGTCAGAGCTATGAATACTCCAGTTCGTTTAAATTCATATAAGTCACAGATAACATTCCTAGGGGAGGTTTCTACTAGGAGGCTAAAACAGATGACCAAGAATAAGCATTCTTTGGTCTTGGTAGCCATAAAGTGGGTTTTAGGCAAAGACTGTATAGAGTATGAAGACAAGTATTAGGTGAACACCGACATATGCTCCCAATTCGTAGCATCCATGCTAGACATCAATGTCCCCCGACCACTCATCCTAAAGCTTGTTAAGGAAATCTTCCCAAAAAAGTACCTGAATGGTCTCAATGAGGTTGTTGCTCATGTTGCCTATGGGGTAGGCCTACCGTCAGCCAGTGACCTATGTCGCTTTATTGAGGAAGAAGCTATTTTCATTTAGCTACCGTTCTTCAGTGGATTCTGCCTACAAATTCATGACCAACACCAGCAGAGGGTTACTCAGGCCCTACATTTCCTATTCCGTAGCTACAATGTAATACCCTTCTATGACATAGATTGGTATATTGTGATAGGTCGAAATAGGTGTTAGAAAACAAGTTAAAGAGCACAAATAAACAACTAAAACAACCTACACTTCGAGATTAGCCTAAGTTGGAAACAAAACAAGACAAAGCCACGAAATAGAACTTTATACCTTGCGTTGAGTCGATCCTTTGGTTGGCCCTTCGATCTTGAATGTGTATGCTCCTTAGATGACAAAAGATGTGTGATATGAGATGCAAATGATGCTTAGAAGCATGAAAAAAAGCTAAGTGTGGATTGAGAAATAAAACTGCAAGAGTTTGGCTACCACAAGTGATCTCCCCAAAATGAGAGAAAAGAGGGGGTATTTATAGGATTTTTAGAAAATCCTAGGGGAAATGGATGGTTGAGATTGATCCACCAAATATCAAGATGTAGGGCTAAGGTGAGTTGAGAACTCACAAGCCCTCACATCTTGACATGTGGCATGTGAGATAGCCCTAAAAGGTGAAGTGGACATGAGGTGGAAGGAGAAGGACATGACATGGAGAGGGGTACAAAGTACCTTGGGATTGGACAAGACCTCCTCATAAAGGAGGTACTTGTCCCCATGTGGGTGAGAGGACATGTGAGGAATTAAAAATTCCTCAAATATTTTCATGGGGAGATGGGAAAGAATTTTAAATTCCAAAGGGTGCATTGGGGGATTAAAGGGTGAATTAAAATTCACATGGGAAGGAGAACCTAGGATAAATAAAAAGGAATTAAAATTCATGGGGATGGGAGAGTTGACTTAAAGGGGTGGCGTTGGGATTGAGTACCAGGAGTACTTGAGTTAAGGTGAAATTAAGCCAAAGAAGATTAGAAGAGGGTTAGATTTCACATGTGACTTGATGTGACAAGTCAAAGATCACATGGGAAAGAGTAATGAAGGATTAGAGGGGGTTAGGTGGCTAAGAGAGATTAGAGGCCAACTTGCAAAAGTTGGAGGATGTGACACATCCTAATCAAGGATTAGGCATGTGCACATCCTAATGATGGGATTAGAAGAAGGATTAGGATAAGATAAAAATGATGGAGGATGTGACATAAAGGGGATTAAATAAATGGAATATTTATTTAATTCAATTGATGGAAGGAGGATTAAAGAGATAAGGTATTATTGATTAAATACCTTAGGGATTAGAAGAACTTAAGGATGTTAATTAAAGGGGATAAATTTGGATAAATTAAGTGTCCAAATTTAGACATCTACTGTATATTGATTTCAAGAACCTGGTATTCCCCTCGCCAATGGCGATTGTGCCGAATGATGTTGCCAGTGCTGTCAAATAACCTGTGGATGAGGAAGAAGTGAATGCTGCCATTAATGCATCAATTTCCACCAGCCATACCTTTGGATGAAAACCCCCTGCCTCCTCAAGAAAAGTCTCCCTGCCTGCTGCTCACAATACCTTCCCATAGCTATATATAAGCCTGAAAAAGGGCCACCATATATATAATAGCTTGAATAATTGTTAAATTTTGGATTATGGCTTCCTAGCCACTTTTGTAATGTAAATAACATATATGAACAGATATATATCTTTTAAAGAAAATCCATGCTCTTTCCTTCATTCTGTATTTCAGTTTTATGGGCTCTCAAATTTCATTCTGTTATTTTTTTGCACATGGGTGTGTTCTGTGTAAAGCAATTATAGTATTCCACCCACCAATAATAACGGGTTAATTTCACCGAAGCACAAACTAATTTTGAAAAAGACCCGCCAATGAAACGGAAAAAGATAAAAGCACTATTCACATATGTACAAAAATAGAGCTTAGCGCCTAATGGAACAGCTTAAAACGAATCTCATTGACCAGGATTGCTAAGGGTTCCTATTCCATACTTTCCAGCTCAAAAGCGTTGTGTTCCTTGCACCGAATGATTTTAAAGGGACCCTCCCATAGGCTATCAAATTTACCGTGCTAACCTGGCATAGTAGCCCTTTTATCATACTTTAGTACAAAGTCTCCTCATTTTAGACCTTGGTCAGAAGCCTTCTTGTCAAACCATCGCTTGACCACCTATTGATGGCTTGTCATAGCTATTAGGGAAGTCTCCCTTTTTTTCTGTACTTCCAACAGTTCGGTGAGTCGAACCTCCATGGCTTCATTTTATTCTATCTCAAGAGATTTCAACAACTGTATTGCTGGGATCTCCATGTAGATGGGTAATAGCACCTCTTTCCTGTATACCAACTCATAAGGCAAAGTCTTAAGGACTTGCTTAGGAGTTATGTGGTTTGCCAAGAGCACTTTTCAAAGGTTTTTATGCCATTCCCTCTGGTGTTTCAGGCCAATCCTTTTAAGGAGTCAAACTAAGCTTTTGTTCGTTGACTCCACTAGACCATTTCCCTGTGGATAATAGTTTGATGATGTTTTAAGGAATATGCCATTCTTTAATGCAAAGTGACATACATTCATGCCTAGGAAAGCTCTGGCATTATCTAAAATGATAGTTTTTGGAGGGACGAACTTTGTCTCTAGTTCCTCAAGGAAATCTACAATCTCTATTTCTGTTGCACTTTTAAGGGGAACAACATCCATCCACCTTGTGAAGTAATCAGTGGCGGTCATAATCCACTTGTGTCTGGAACTAGAAACCGGATTGATCATTCTAATGAAGTCCAGGCCCCATTGTGCAAACGGTTCATCCACCACTATGGGTTTGAGGGGAATTGCAAAATTCTTCCTTTTGTCAGCAAAGAACTGGCATTTCTTGTAATCCTTCACCAAAGAGTCAGAGTCATTAAAAAGTGTAGGCCAATAATAGCTAACACACATGATTTTAATGGTGGTGGTTTTGGAAAAGAAATGTCCCCTCGCAACGCTATTGTGGAACGCATTGAGGATCCTCTTCGCCTGCTCCAAAGTGACGCATCGCAGGAGAACACCGTTGAAATTCCTTTTGAAAAGGACTCTTCTATTATCATATATCCACAATTTTGCAGCTAGTAATACCTCCTTTTTTAGGATGAGAGACCTGGTGGATACCTTCTGGTTTGCATGAATCTCATTCTATTAGTCAGCCAACTACCTTCCAATTCCAATTCATTTATCAAGATGAGCTCCGACTGCTCCTCTATGATAGGTACCTCCTCATTCTGTGCCATGTACTCACACAGTCCTCTTCTTTTAATAGTTTTAGTAGGCTTGACTTCAATGTCATATTCAAGGATCTTAGTGATCCAATTAGCCCTTTTTTCTGTGATCTCCCCTTCCATGATATATTCACACGCACTGGAATGTGCAACATACACTAGCACCTTGTTGTAGGAAATTAGATGGAAAAACTTTTTAAGTCCCTTTACTATTACAAAGGCCTGTCTTTTGACAAAATTATAATTTTCCTCATATTCATTTAGGGTCTGGGAGTAGAAAGCCACTGGATGTTCCCACTTTTCTTCATCATCCTTTTGGGTTTGGATAGTAGCAATACTAGTCTTGCTACTGAAAGCATACATTATAAAATCCTTGGATTGATTAGGATTAACCAGCACCGGAGCTATGGAAATAGCTTCCTTGACCTTTTCAAAAGCTTCCCGAGCTTCAGTTGTTCACTTGAATGTTTGATCTTTCTTCAGCATTAGGGTGTTCGGCCTAATCATTCCTGCAAAATCAGAAATAAACTTGCTAACAAAATTTACTTTGCCCCAGGAAAGACTAAACACCTTTCTTATTTACCAGAAGGGGAAGTTCTTCAATAGTCTTTACTCATTTGAGGTCAATTGAAACACCTTCTCTAGACACATGTCCTAACAGCTTACCCTGCAGCACTCTGAATACACATTTCTTCAAGTTTAGGGAAACTCTGAACTCCTGGCACTTTTGAAAAACTGATTCCAAATAATCAAAATGATCATCCTTGGATTTAGAGAACACAGTAAGGTAATCCAAATAGATTAGAATAAACTTATTGATTAGTTCACTAAATGCAATGTCCATCGCCTACTGGAATGTTTCCCCTGCATTGGATAAACCAAAAGGAATTTTAGAATATGCAAATGTCCTCCACTTTGTGGTGAACATAGTCTTGTGTTGATCTTCTTCTTTAACTCGTATCTGATTGTAGCTGGAGAAACCATCCAGCAGAGAAAACATTTCTGATCCTGCGACTATTTGTAAGATTGACTCCATAGAAGGCAATGGATAGTGGTCTTTTGAGATACTCTATTTAGGTCTTGAAAGTCCACGCACAAGTGGATATCTCCATTCTTCTTTTGAGCAGGGACCAGATTCGATACCCAAGTACTATGTTTGATTGGGAAGATAATGCGTGACTCAATGAGCTTAGTTAGCTTTTGTGCCATTAGGGCTTCAATTTTAGGGTTGACTAGCCTCTATTTCTGTCAAACTGATTTTGCACCTTCTATTAGCTCAATAGTGTGCTAAATGATGATGCCAGGATCGTATCCCTCCAGGTCATCATAAGACCAGGCCACTACTCCATATTTTTCATAGAAATTAATGAGCCTTTCCTTATCATGGTGCGGGACATTTTTTTCGACTCAAATATTCCTACCATCAGAGACTCGAAGGTCCACATAATCACTTTTGTCTGCCACAAACTTCCACTTATCATTTCGGGAATCATCACAATCAAAAAAAATTTCAGGAGTAACCAATCCTTTCAAAAGTTTATTAGATTTGAGCTACATAATTTGTCCTTCATAAGCCTCAGAAATCTTTGGTTGAAGCTGATCGACGAACTCCCCTGAGTGCTAGATAAATAAGGTGATGTGTTCATCACTTTCAAAGACTTTCCAACTTTGATCATTGTTGGGGATCGCTGGTCAGACTAGTACTCATATTGAATGTTCGTTATGAAGTAGGTCAGAGATAGGATCAAACTAAACACCAATCACAACCATGCGATCTGCATCGCTATTTTGTCTTCAAGGAACGGTCTAGATGTTGAAAGCTTCAAAACCATCAATCAGGTCCCAGACTTAGTGCCGATAGGATCTCATGCAGACATTCTTTGCTGTAGAAATTCCTTGGACCTGGTTAACTACTAGTTTAGAATCTCCGAACACAATTAATTGGCGACCTCTATTCGCTTCGCAAGGCTCAAGCCTTGGACTAACCCTTCATATTCAGCCTCATTATTTGAATAGGAAAAATGAAAGCAGAAAGACCTCAACAATTTTTTATTTTGCGGGGATATTAGATATACCCCTGCTCCAACACCTACTTTACTTCTTTCTCCGTCAAAGTACAATGTCCATAACTCATTTGCTTAGCTACCTTCATATTCTTTAGCGAGCCTCGGAAGTACCTGGTCTTCATCATAAATTACATATGTGCCCAATCCTGTAGCATAATAATTGTCGAAAGGATCATTGTCTATGTGTTCACTCAACAGAGCATCTTCTTTATCATTCCAATCTCCGATCACCTTCTCCTCCTTTAGCAATTCAATGCAATACATTTCTTGCTTGGTGATAGAGGTATGTGCGACTTCAAAATTGATCAAGGCTTCATTAGCCACATGTTTAGAATGTAGAGCCTCCGATTCTATCTTCATTTTTGCATCATGTTTGGTCCTAAGTATCAGATGTGACCAATCCAAGGACAGGTATCCACTCACTTTTGAAGTAAATTCTCAAGATAGATAGAGACCAAACATAGGAGGAACATATATAATCACTATGTCCTGAGGGGCCATGATGCTAGGGAAAGAAAATAGAGTTAAAGGAAGCACTTTGATGACACCTACAGTCTCAAATTTATTTCCATCAAGCTGCATCACCCCTCTTTTCATAGGTTCGTAGCTGAGTCCCAAAGCTTCAACTATCTGTTTAGGCATAACCATGGTACTAGCGCCAGAATCAATCATGGCGTTGTACAATAACTTATTTCCTATAATGAGAGTCAAGAAGAAGGGCTGAGGTTTCAACCTGCTTTTGTTCTCGACAGGGATTCCTTTGTATTTTTTGTAAGAACCTTAGCTAGCGATATCTAATAAACAACCTCTGCATTAGAAAATGACTCTATTGATGTTGGGTTGATCTCTTCTTGAGGCGCCTTCTGTAATAGCGTCTTTTGTTCTTGGATAGCTAGAATGTCCCATAGAGACACATTAGCGAATGATTTCTTCAATTTCTCTACCACATTAAAAGGTGACAAACTCAGATATTTTTGATCCTTGGTTCTTGCTATAATAATTTCCTTTCGTGGTTGAGATGGTGAAGGGATGGTTGAAGCACTAGGAATTTGATTGGAAATGCCTTTGAGTTGCAGGTTGTCCAGATGCAAAACAACTGGCTCACCGGTGAACCTCCTCTTTGAGTGTGTGTTATAATCAGACTGCACTTGTAGTGTTTTGGATATGAATGCGTCATTAGAAAACACCGTCTCTTCTTCCTCCATCTAGGAGAAGAGTGCATGATTAGGAGCAATATCAAATTCTTGTTCTAAAGACATTCCTTACATTTGTGCGTAAGGACCACACTTCTCCATTTTGTGGTGAGGCATACATAACTCCTTCATTTTGTTGTTGTGCTCTTTGGCTGCTGCGTTTCCGCTTACCTTTTGTTGTAGGTTGTCACATGAACAGTTTCGAGGCATATGCGCATCGCTGCAGGGGAAACACCATGGATTGATATCATCAATAAGATTGTTCTGTCCTATAGTTAATTCCCTACTCGAGCTTAGCGACACACTCGTCAGTGGAGTAGGCACCGACACCATTTGGTTTGCCATTGGGGCTGGTGGACTAGTGTGAGTCGCACCCTAATATTGATTTTGTTGATAAGAAGACCTCTCGCTTTGATAGTTTTGATACGCAAGATTGGGAGGCATTGCTTGGTTCCGCTTAAGAGTGGTTATATCATTTTCCATGGTTCACAACATCTCTTTGAGGTCACTTATTTCATCCTTGGAAGAACTTGATATAGAAGCCACACTTTCAGGGGCGGCCGCATATGTGTACATTGACTAGGTAGCTATAGACGCACTAGTTGACGCGACCTCTTGCGCGGAGATCGATATTTCAGGAAATATCGGCATAATAGGTCGAGGAGGAAATTTTTTTCAATCTATCAAATGATTCTTGGCTTTGATAGTGGTACCATAAGCATATGGTAGAGTAGCTCCCCAAATAATACTCTGACCACATCAAGCAGAAATGTGTCGTAATTCGATGAATCAAATAAATGAAATGCCAACTCGAGCTCCATATGGTAACAGGAATCCTCTACTAATTTGTGTGAAATCAGGCATTAAAGTCTGTCAGAGCCTCCTAGGGGGCTCATTTTATGATAGATAGTTGATAATACAATGAAGAATGATTCCTTCCATCCATTCGGTGTCTCAAAACATATCTCCAAGCTGATCCTAGGTGCGACCGAATTAGGTGTCGTGTTGTTTTATACCAATCCAGCTATCTTTCCTTTAAAAGAGGTGGAAGCGAGAAGCCTTAGGATACATTCCGTTGTAATCCCATGCACTAGACATGTCCGCTACATCCGTGAAATGTTCTTAATCGGGCGCTCTTGTTGTCTCCAAACTTCCTCGATATAGCTTACGGCTAAAATCCAGATAGTGCCCCCAAACAAAGGGGTGCTACCGGGCTACTGTGGGATCTCCGGCTGTCCCATGCTACGTAGTTTCTATTAGCGGCCGACAACATTGTGAGAGGCAAGGGTGGCAAGGATGGGACGGTTACCAGCTAATTTGTGACCTGGACTATCCCTAGTGGAGGTACTAGTAAACTAGGGTCACCTGTGGTTTGGGATCTAGTTATAGGTCAATGGCTCATACACCCCTCTAAGATGCAATTTCATTAAGCTAGTGTCCCACCAAGTGTGCCAAAAAAAGAATAAACTGTTAACACCAAAATTTGACGAGGTAACAAAGTTTTATGGGAAACTCAGTATAAGGGGGACCTTTTTGCGCTAAACTGAGTAACCTCTGGATTTTTAGAGAAGTCATCTTCTTCTATAATGGTTTTTGGAAAGGGAAAAGGAAGTAGATATAATAAAGTAAAGTCTAACCTAAGGTGATGCACCAAGATTTAATGATGGGCACGATAAATCATAGATTTAAGGGCCTGAATGGTGTTGTGTTCCAAAACATCAGAGACTTAAGATTATAGCATAAACAATTCATTTATTGACATAAAATGGCATTGCATACATTCTCACTACCAAGAAGAGTCATTAGACATGATCTAGGTAAGAAAACTTGCATCCAACACATATAGAAGTTCTCAAATGAAGTGTCAAGACAATATAAAGCACAGTTCACAGTTTGATCAAATAGCATGAAAAATAGAGAGGCCAAAAAATTGGCATAGTCTGAGAGTTTTGCAATTAAAATAAAATAGTAATAAAAGCCTAGCATCTTTTTACTAAAACCAGCGTGTTTTTCCAAGTTCCCAACCATTTCTCATCAACACAGAAAGTATATATAGTAGGAAAACCTCCCACCGCTTCAGAGAGCAGTAACAGAAAAGATCTTGCAATCCCCTGCAATGATTCCATAAAAGGAATATTCCCCAAAGCCGTTGCAAAAGAGATAATTTGGAACCGAGCATCCAGTCATTCTAGGCTCAGGTGCATCTTCTGTAATGATGGCGGTGGTACCAGCTAGGCCCGATCAAACAAGTGTCATCCCCTGCTGCGAATGATTATGACAAGCAGCAACCAATAGAATCATTTGGTTCATCCAATTCATTGCCCGCATAATAGATCCACTACTTAGGCATGTGGTAGCCTTTCACTGCCTGCATGAACCTTTCTTCCATCGCTGTAGAGGATTTTCGAAAATGCAACACATGTCGAATGGGTCATGTACCTTATCACAACGGAGGAAACATTCATCAGCCGAGTGCAAAAGACGCATGGCAGCATTTTGCTACCTGCGGTTGCGATTTCATCTCTGCGCTGAAGGATTTGCGAATATTCAACATATAGCAAGTGCATATGGTAGTCAGCAACCATGGGGCCCACCAACACCTTTAGGAACGAGGGCTTCGTGGCAGCATTTTGTAGCCCGATGAGGCATCAAAGAAACAAGAAACAAAAGCATCCCACAACCGCAACACGTGGAAGCACATTAGAGTTTCCCAGGATTCGAAGGGAATGCCAATACTCGAAGTTGCGAAGAGTAGATGCATGGAGCAGCAGATCAAAGACTTGATAAAAGGCCGAGCAGACTAGCGATGCGTAGGCCGACGCATAGAAAAATAAACCCGAAGGGAGCTGGTTAAATATTTATTAACAGTTACATTTAGGAGATTATTGCTATAATATCTTACCATATGCCCATTGGTATGTCTCAGTTCAAATTTTTTGTATGGATATGATGATTTTTTTATTTATTTAATATGTAAAAAAATTTGGGCACAAGTAGCAAGAGACTTGGTTAATCAAAGACAAAAATATTGAAGTCACTAAAATATCATATTAAGAAAAACCTAGATTCCACAAAAAAAATGTTTATTGGAACTAAATGGAGATATCCTTTGATGTGGGGGACATGGTACCAAAATAAGTAGAGCTAAAAATATCAAACCTAGTTTTTACATGCCTTATATGAATATAATAAGGAAAGGTGAAGTGCCCTATGAATTGGAGCTTCCAAAATATAGCTAGATCCATAATATATTTCACGTCGCATGTTTGAAGAAGACCATAGGCATCATATTTTTCTTGAAATGAACCTACCACCCTTGGATGATGAGGGAAAGATAATTTGATACCTAAATAAATAAAATATGTTAGGGTGAAGTAGTTGAGAAGAAAAGATATCATAGAATATTTAGTTTGATGGAAGAACCTACTTGTTGAGGATGCTACATGCGAGGGACAAAATATATTGGAACATCCAAATCTACATTGATTGATAACAAGAAATATTGAGGGTAGAATTGAAATGTTCCTTTTTTTACCCTTCGTAAATTAGAGGTAATATTATCCCATTCTCTATTTTTGGTTTGCTAAGATATAAAAATTAGAAAATGGTTGATTTGATGTTTATCTATGAAGTTTCTTAAACCTTGAAAATTTTGTAAGTTAGGAAGCTAATGAAGGTATATTATTCTAAGGTTGACAAGTTACATTTTTCATAAAGCTTTTGGGTTCACAAAAAGTGTAAAATCTCAAAAAGGTTATATTTTTCACAAGGTTCACAAGTTCATGAACTCCCTAATATTATGAAAAGTTAGATAAGTCCAATATGTCACAAAATTTGAAGGTTCAAAAACTAGAGGAAGGCACACCAAGTTTCTTAAGCTCACTAATTCAT
>VDFB02082612.1:0-35710 GCA_007258455.2 Sequoia sempervirens
TTCTCCATGTACACTTGTATTATGGTATATTGTTTATTTAATATTTAAATGTGTATGCTTTTTATAATTGTTAAAAGATTGAAATTTGCACAATGCTCTCCTCAGAATATTAGTGTAGGAAGTGTTTTTGTGTATCTTTCTTCCTTTCATTTGGTATCAAACTCTGATCACCTTAGATTCTAGGTGTTGGGTAGAGAGTTTTTGTACTAATCTTCATTTGAGTGGAAGCTTGTGTAGAGAGGGTTTTTATCTTATTGTAGGAAGAAATGGCAAGCACATCAAGGATAGAGATGAAGAATTTCTTAAGCACAAATTTAGAGTTGTGCAAATTCAAAATGGAGGATGTGCTTGTAGTTCAAGATCTATGGGTTGTAGCATATGGATCCTTTCACAAATTGCTAGTTCCTTTACTGTAGAGAGGAATTGGTCCACATATGGATTTATCCACTCCATCAAGATGAACAGACTTAACTCTAGACAAGCAGAGAAGCTAGTGATCGTGCATAGCACTCTTTGACATTAAGATTGTTAGACTCCAGATTTACGGTGGGATGTTGATCTCGAAGATGCCGTCCAAGTTGATGAGGAGGCACCAAAGGGTTTGGTTGGGATTCTGTTGGATGAGGTTGACCCTCACAGTGGTAATGACTTAGAGGAGTACTCTAATTTTGAAGCAGTGCTGAGAGATGTAGATTAGGGGCAACAATGTACTTTCTTTTTTTGTATTTTCATATTGTAATCAAAAGTGAAACTTGTAGCCTTTGGGCATTTTGTTGTAACTTGCATACTGTTTTTTAATATCATATGCATATTGACAATGAATTATGAAAGCATTTTGAATTAAGTTTTGACATTTGCTAATTTGTTTGACTTTGACTCTCATGTGAACTCTCAATTTAACACAAATGTTATGTATTAAGGTTCTATAATGTATATATGAATGCTTTATCAATGTGATCATATGAATATTTTAAAATTTCCTTATATATTATAAATTTTCCCTACTTTTTATATAGCTGTCCCCTACCGTCCCCAAAAAAAGCCCGGAAAATTAGGGACTCCAAAATGTGTCCCCTCGTCCCCTGCCGTCCTCGTCTTGGAAACTTGGGGTAACATAGCTTTATCTTGTATCAATTTGGAAGTTTCCATAACTTGGATCACATCTAGGTCTGGGAAACTTAATGTCCCATCGGTAGAGGCAAAACTTGGATAACATTCACCTAATTTTTGCTACCCATTTGTTAATAGCTGCTATACGGGTAAATGAAACTTATTTTTCCTTTAGGAGAAAAAATCAGATTGCCTGTCCTGACAGGGTAAATAGGGGGGGAAATTGTGATAAATCCCAGCAAACTTGATCCACAGCTGTATTCTCAGGAGTAAGATCTGCAATTATTGTATCTCCATCTATCATTGAAGATTGTTTACAGGGCAATAAATCAGATGTCTTGTTCACTTCTTTGAAAGCCATTCGTCTTACATGTTAAAGTTGATCTATCCTGTTGATATTAATTTGCCACTGTAATCATGGACACAGCAGATTGATGCAGGGATGCAGATGCACAAAAATGTTACAACTCTTTGTAGCCCATATGTTATGTCTGCAACTATTGTGTTTCTATCTATTGTTGCAGCTACTTTAAGAGGCAATAAACCAGATGTCTTATTCACTGTTTTGAACTTATTCATTTTACCCTGCTAAAGTTGAGCTGCCCCATTGTTATCAATTTGCTATTGTAACCATGGATATGGTAGATTGATGCAGGAATGCAGATGCTTGAAAATAAAACAAACCTTTGTAGCCCATATTCTCTGATTAGTGTGACCTGTATATACTAATTTTCTCCCATTTTTATTTTCTGAGTTGTATAAATGGATAAAATAATGTATTTATCTGAATGTATTTTTAATTTTTCCATGCCCGCTTTCTAAACTTTCCTTCTTGTTAGTCATGTTATTTCACCTTTTTGTCTATATTTGCAAGTAGTTTACCTTAGAAATTCAATATCATATATGTTTCCAATCTTAGAGTTCATGTTATGACATGCGACTTGTTTCTCTCCTGTGCTAACAGGAATGCTTCCATGCATGCATCGCTGGGTGTGCTTTTAAGGTTTGTACGGAGATAAAGAAATCAGTAGTTTTATTCTAAGACAAAATTTTGTGGTATTAAGATAGATTAATGAAAGAAATATTTTTCAAATCAACACAATAATATTTATATTTGTAAATGTTGATGACTTAATTCATGTGCTTATCATCATCAGTTTTATTATATTATCTTCTTAACATAACCTGGTCCTTAATTGCTTTCAAGTAGTTGTTTTGGATTACACACGAATAGATGAAAGAGGCACATTAAACATTTGAGACCAATTTGTTAGCACAGATACAATCCTACTGGGGCACTAAGGGTAATAATTCTTGAGCTGCATCATGATTGATCTTCAACCTTGTACAATTAGTGAGTGTTGAAATCATTTGACCTTCTAAAGAAGTGACCCTATGTTTAACACTCTTGATGATCACTAGTACTCCCATATGGAGACTAGCTCGATTTGTAGCTCCATGAGTCTGTCATATCCCAGATGACTATCCTTAGTGCATTAAAGCCTTTGAAAGGTGGATCTTACTCAAAAATTAGTGTACATGTTTGAGGTATGTAGAGGTGTTGGGATACTTTTAGACTAAGTACTTGCTTGTTGAATGAACTCATGGCTTTGAATGATTGATTTATATATGTCATTGACTCCAAGTTGCTTGATTGACGAAATCATGGCTTTGAATGTCTGATTTATACTTGAGATGTTAGACAATGCAAAGGTATTTCCAAATTCTGTACCATTAAAAATAGTGTGGTGACTTCACTGATGCATTTCTGCAATGGTAATTTCAGGGGCCACAAGATACTGTTATCTTGTGGCAAGACCTATTAAGGTGCTTTGTTCTTTAATTGGCCTGGTCTTGTGTCAAGGTTTGCTGGAAAAATATTGAGTATGAAAGGAACTTTTATATTGGAAAACCTATGGAATTGTGAGTGTCAACGATAGCACAAATTACATAATCTAACTTGAGCCCAAAATTTTACAAGAGCAAGAAACCTAGCTTATCAAGAACTTAGTAGTTTAATATTTGAAGGTGTTCTTCTAAAAACACAACTTCAAGCTAAATATATATTTGGGGAGATATTAGAAATGAACTAGTTGAAAGGACTTATATGCCTATGTGACATGGTAGGAACAAATGGTTGTAATCATAGGGATCCAGCATATTTGCAACCCTTTTTTTTGTTTTGTTTGAGAATACACCAATGCTGTAATTCTGATTTGGATAGTGAAAGTATAAATTGAGGTGTTGATATTTTGATGTGTCCTCAAAGATTTTTCAATTTCCCTCTCTCCAAGTGTTCCATATAACTAACAAAGGAGTGAATTCGTGCATTATTTTTGTGACCAGCATTTGATTTTATTCATTTAGTTTGCATTTGTATTGTGAATGACACTTTTGAGGACCATAATTGAATTTTCCTCCCAAGGCATTCCAAGTGAGATTAACATAAGGCACTAAAAAAACAAATGGGCAATTGCTTTTCGTTCTTCCAGCAATAAGGCAAATAGTGGGCCCAAACCAACCCATTTTTGCATCGAATTAGTGCTGTCCCCTTTTCAGAATTAAAATATTTGGAAGACCCGTAGCCTATTTCTTATTTCCCATAGGCTAAGGGGATAAAGTTAGGGAAATAATTTAATAATAATATTTTAAGTTGTCCTAGTAACTTTATTTTATATTATTGTAAAAAGAATGACATATATTATTATTATTATTTTATTTAAGTGGGCCTGATGAAGTATTTTATTAAAGTGTTTTTGAAAACCTTTGGAGGAAATATTAGTTAGGAAAAATAAATTTAAATTAAAAGGTGGATGTAAAAGAAGAGTTTGGGACCGAAAAGGGCATTGATTGTTATTGTTATCAAACTCCATTTCAGAGCTTGAGCATTTTGCTCATCTCCATGCATGAGGACAAAAACCCTTTGGAACAGAAGTATAGAGGACGAAAACCCTCTTGGTTTCCAGTTGAGATGATTCCATTTAGGAATCTATTTGTGTTGAAAGATTGCAGTTATTATAATTCCAGTTTGGTGATTGAATACTTAAGTGATATTAAGGATTTCATATTGAATATTAGATTTGGGTAATTTCAAAATATTATTTTATTTGCTATTGGCAGACCTTGCTTATTTAATGTTATTGTTGGGTGTACCAATATTTATTCCTGCTGTATCTTTGTTGGGAGTAGCCGCACCTTTTTCTGCTTATTATATTATTTGATGTGGGCTGCCGTACAATTTTGGAGTATTATGTATTGACATATTTTGGACACCGCACCAAACAAAGGGATGCACAACTTATATTGGGGGTTTATTGGCTGTTATTATCTTCATCTTTTGCTGCTGTACATAGTGGTGGGCTGTATCATTTACAAAAGGGACTGAAATATTTTCATAATATTGAGTTTTTCATTCAAGCTGCTGCCTACCCTTTTCTATGAGTGGCTGTACAGTCATATTGGTTTCAAATATCATTAGCAGTACTTGTAAATGCTATTACAGCCTATTTCATATATGTTATTACTGCTGAAAACATATTCAGAATATTTGGTTGCCATTGCATCCATACATTTCTTGAGGTTTTTAGTTCATTATATTAAATTTCCTATTAGTTCTAGATGAGTTTATGATATCAATATTTTATGTTGTTATTTAGCATTTGTTATGATATCAATATTGTATGTTGTATTTAGCATTTGTTATTATGTCAATATTGCAAAAAGAAAAATACAAAAACTTGAGAAATTGTTAAAAGTATCAGAGAGAGTAATTACAATTGGATGCTAGAATTCTGGCTTGAAGAGCAACCCATAACAATTTGATTTTAGGCCATGTGTGGACAGAAACCTGTTAGTGTAAATAGTGTCTTTATCCATCTAGTTAGGATATCACATTTCTATGATTGACCTATTCACACTCATAGCTTAAGTTTACTTAGGACTTGTTGGCGTTTAAATTCGCACCTCTGGAATGCGGATTTGAAAACGGACAGCTATGCACAGATAAACTGCTCTTCAAATTAGGAGGGGAAGCTCCCTCTTGCTGATGGTGTTTGAAAGAAAGTAAACTAAAACTAAGTTGCCTATCTTTTGATCGCTTAGAGCACAAGGTTTTTTAAACACAAACGCCGCAGCTGAGATTTTCTGAAATAAGAAGTTCAACTACGACTAACTTAAACTAAAGACGTTCCTAACCTCTCAAGTAATAGCAGAGCAAGAGAAGTTAGAAATTAACAAGGTAGATTCTCTAAAAAATACTTCAATAATCTCTCTTTCAACGAACACCTACACACTTCACCGCAAAGCTGAAATAAAGATCATAAAAGTAGAACGCTGATAACGGAAATCTGAGATTTTAGACCAAGGCAAAAGAGACTCATGATTTTATTACTCAAATCTCTGAAACAAAGCTCCCTTCTAACATGCCTTGAACAAGAAATTGCAGCTAAGGAGGCTTGCAAACTTATTCTTAACACAATAGAAAACAACAATCTCACTAACTCCTTGTTGGCTAAAGAGGCTCAACAATTTGCTTATCACAACACAAATGAACAATACTTGAGCAACAAATAGAAGGCACAATAGGCTCAGCGTTTTGTTCTCACTAGCACGGTTAAAGAAAACTAAATGAGCAAAGGCTCTTATTTATAGACAAGCAGAGGAGTAGGGAACCCTAAAATCTCCTTGCTTTCACAATCTAGGGCTTGCTCAGCAAGCAAGCTTTATTACTAAATCTAGAAAGACAAAACCCTAGAAAGCAGAAAAAGCGGGAAACGCCAACTATTACATCTTATCTTCTTTCTATCCTCAAAGAATGGATAAGGATTATTCCAAGAATAGAAAGAAAGCGGGAAAGAAAGCTTCTAGAAGAAAGCTGCTTTAAAGCTCGATCACATCCGCTAGGAAGTTTGAGATTGTGTCCCGGTTCGGTGCATCTATGCCATCAACAACAAAACACCGCTTTTCAAGAATATCTTCGGCATCTGCAATAGATCTTAGGAAATCTTCACCTCATTGGCCGCTTTATCGAACTTTCTGACATCACTGAAATATGGCCTATCCTTCCGCCAACTGGACTGCAACTATGAACAACATTCTGGAACTGATTTTGCACCTCCTCAAGCCCGACATAGGAACCATCTTCAAGACTATACTGAGAGGGGATCTCTATGACAAATTCGCTGATGAAAAGGAGAGCTTCAACCACCCTTTGTCTGTAGGTGATGAATTCTTCAGATATCCTCTCATAGGTTTTAACTTTGAAAACATGACGCTCTCTCCATGCAAGGATTTGTCTTTTGTGCTCCTTTGAAACTGCTGAACCGTAGGCTGTGTCTAAATCAGCAATGATAATCTCATGCCTAGGTTTTACTTCAGCCCATGTTTGTTCAAATCCTTGGATGCTTTGACGAAGTTTATGAGCATTCTCTCTCAACTGGAACATCCGAGCCAAGATCTCCTTTCCTCTGACAATGAAGCTCTCGATCCACTCCTGAGTCTCTTTCCCACATATGACCAGCTGTCTTAACTGATGGTGATCAGCTGGTGTCTCCAAGACCTGGGGCAGCAACTGGGTTGTTTGTGAAGAACCACGAACAAGGTTAGAAATGAAAAGTCTAAGCTGCTGATTTTCAGCCTTGAGGGCTGCCTTGTCTTCTCCATCTTTTAGCACTCTCTCATGAAGGTTTTCGGATACAACTTTGAAGAGACTCAAATCTGCATGTCTGGTATTTCTACCGAGATTAGCCTTGACCATGACGAAATCATCCATATTCACCTCATCCCTATTCTTATCTTCTGGGGGCACTGCAGTCTTTATGACTATCTCGTTATCAGGATTCCTATCAAAGTGAACTTGCTTTCTTGCCTTCTTCTTAGGAGGTTCCTGATAGATGTTATCAAGATCGTCAACACTTACTTGATATGAAGGCCTTCTCCTAACCCTTCCTAAGGAGTTCTCAAGCCAAGACACAGTAGTATCTTTACTAACTTCCTCAGGAGGTACTACTGCAATCTCTTCATCATCTTCGATATCAAGATCAATGTGAATTGGTGAAGAACCCGTCAAAGGTACGGAAACATGTGTTGAAGGTGGCTCCTCTGCTTCATTTTGAGGTACGGGCTCGACATGAGGAACTTCTGAATCAACTGTAGGCTGTTCCTGTATGACTATGCCTGAGAAATCCAACCTTCTTTTTACATTTTTATTTGATCTACAACCTTTGACGCCATCTTGAGACTGACTTTTACCCTTTCCTTTTGATTGTATTCTGGAAGAAGAGGGAATAATCCTTGGCGGCTCTGCTACTGGGATGGAGTTCTTCCTTTTAAGCACTAAGAAAACCTTACTATGCTCAATGACTTGTCTTGTTCTGTCTTCAACTGAAAGAGATTCCTTGTTTGCCCAATTAACTTGTGGAAGAGGCTGATCCTCAATTCGTTTCTGAGTGTACATCAGTAGAAGAACATCCTCATCATCATCAGAGAGCCCTTCTATATCTTCATTTAAACAGTCTTTCATCTGATGGAGAGTTAGCCTGCTGTAACTACGCTTTCGCACTTCAAACTCATCTGCACAGTTAGCCCAAAAATCTTCAAGTGCGGGTATGTGATTATAGTTCTTCTCCAATCGGCCAGCGTAGACACCATGGGGATCAAATAATCGCCTCTCACTATAAGATTTGAGGCCGAATTTATCTAACTCTTCTCCAATTGTCCTGGCATCTGCAGCGTCCTGCATGTATAAATACCCAACCCTAATGGAAAGTGAAGAGAGGGTTTCTTTCTATTTCTCAAGACTGTGTGGACACCGTGAGCCTGCCCTCTCCAAGGCATGTAGATCAAACACCGGCTTGACATGATGCAAGTCTGTCTCAGCTGTTTTGATATAATTGTGAAAGAGAGCTGATTCGGACTTGAAAACATTAGGAGTGTACTCCATTTTAGAAAACTTGAAGAATGACTGTAAACTCGCCTTGGTTCAGACAAGTCTTGAACAATTTCTATTTTTAGAATGCTGATTTTTGTGCTCCAACGGATGAATTTTTGAGAAATTTTTCTGAGATATGGGTTTTGTTCAGAATATCGATGCAAGACAACCCAGATCGTCCGTTTTTGAAAATTTTGAATTTAGCCTGAAAAAGCAGCAAACCCTAATTTCTTCAATTTTTCCTGAAAAAAGCTGGCATCTGGGTTTTGTTCAGAATATGATTAGAAATGGACCCAGATGATTAGATTTGCGAAACCCTGACGTTTGATGGAAAAAGCAGCCAACCCTAGGTTTTTGAACTTTTGAAAAAAAGGCTGCGATATGGGTTTTCTTAGAAGCCCGATTGGAAAGGACCCAGATGGTTGAAATTTGAATACTGAGGTTTTCTGACATGCAAAATAAAAGCACTTGCTGCAACTTGATGAAGTTCTTGAAAAATTCTTCAGAAGATTGAGGCAAAAAGACCCAGATGACTGAAAAATTGAAAGCCTTAGCCTTTAGCTTGAAAAATTTGATCTTTTGGAACAAGAAGAATGAAAAAGCAAGGGTTTATGCTTGCTGGTCTGAAAAATCTGACGTAAAACCAGCAACTATGGATTCTTGAATCACAAAAATTCTTTAAACTTGCTGCTCCAACTTTCTCCTCTGGATGCTACCTGCAAAAATAATGAAAAATACATTGAAAAGAAGTGTTAAATAGACTTAGGGTTTGATTTAGGTTTTGTTTTCTTTTGCTTTTATTTTCAAAACCCTAAATCTCAGCCCCTTGAACTTGGACGCCATCCTTCTCCTCTTGCAAATTTTGAAATTTTGAAAATTCTTGAAAATACTCTAAGGCATGAAACTTTGGGCGCCTTTCTCCAAGAGGGGCACTTATTTCCACCAGTGTTAGTCAAAATTTTAACTTTTTCAACTTTCCTCCATTTTGACAGGCTACTCCACCTCTGATTTCTCGTTGACAGATTAACCCGATAGGCGAGCTGAGTGGTTCATGGCGGAGCCTGACTGAAACTGAGAAGGATGTTCTGGAGGCACCTCCTGCTAAAAACTTGATTTTGACCTTTGAATTCATGGGAGGCTTTTCCTTCTAGGGGCGCTCAACTTCTTCAGTGTTAGTCATTTTTTTCATTTTTTTGATTTCTAAGTTCTTCCTTCTCCCTTTGATTTTCTGGTGAATCCTCGATTCCGGGAGCAACGCTGATCCGACCGACTGTCTGAATATTTTGTTGGATAGCCAGACTGATTTTGATGAGGCACTCTTGGATGCTACTTCTGCAAATTCCATCATTTGAAAGTCTTAAAGTTTGGGCGCCCTTCCTCAATCGGGGCGCCCACTTCTACCAGACTTAGAAATTTTTTCAATTTATTCAGGTCTTTCACTTCTATGGGCGATCTTGTTGAATTTTGAGCTCCGGGCGTCGGATTGATGAAAGTTTGGACTCGTTGCGAAGCTGAGAGGATTTCAGGAGGGGTCCTCTGGAGACACGTTTGCCAAAAAGTAGCTTTTAGGCCTTCAAAAGCTTGGGCGCCTCTGGCAAGCTGGGGCGCCCAGTTTCACTAGAGTTAGTTTATTTTTTGCATTTTTCACCTTTGCTTTCGGATTTCTCTTTTCAACTCTCATCGGACCCTCTATTCAGCCCTTTGAATCTGATGACTGTGAGCTTTGTCGTGTTGGATAGCTCACTGGAAAGTCCGTTGCATTCTGAAGACATCTCGTTATAACCTTGACTGCAAGTTCATCTGTTTGAACCCTTGAAAAGTTGGGCGCCTTTCTTCTCCTAGGGCACCCAGTTTCTCCAGACTTAGAAAAATTTTCAATTTATTCTTTTTCTTCGAGTTTCAGATCTTCATTCTATATCTTCCACTTTGACTCGAATTTGCCGGAGACTGGATTGTCGGATGCTCTGACGGGGATATCCATCGCGAAGTTGACTAAATACTGAGCAACTTCCATTGGAGGTCCTAACTCTAATTCACTCATCTGGTGACCTAAAAAGGTGGGCGCTTTTCTTCAACAGGGGCGCCCAAACTCAACAGTGTTAGAAAATTTTCATGACTTTTCAACTTTCTTTCTCGTTCTTCATGCATGTTCATCGTTTCACCTTCGCTAAAAATTTGAATCTGAAACAGACGCCTGGCACGAATGACCTCCATTGATGACCTCGGAGCTCAGATACGCGAAAAGCGGAATAGACCCGTAGGGCAAAACGATTATTTTAAGATTCGACGCACCAGGCTGATATGGACATATTTTGAGCCAATCAAAATCAGTTCGGACCTTGTCGGACCAACTTTCTATTTTTAGAAAGTTTTGCCAGTATCCATTTCGAAAGAAACCCAAAAAAACCCAAAAAACGTTACTATTTCGAGAAAATTTCTAAAAATAGCAGTTTTCCTAAAATTTAGGGATGGAAAACTGAGATCTAGGTTTTGTGGATTAAGCTGCTCTGAGCAGACCCAGATCGTCAGAATTTGAAAATTTTGTGTTTTAACCTTTCATGCAAGACATGCACACCCAAATTTTGACCTTTTTTACTGTTTTGACAAGACTTTTACTCATTTCTTCAAAATGTCTAAGTGTAACAAAAATTTTAATTTTGGGGTACAACAGGACTTTTAGGCTTTTGTCTCACTTCATAGCATTGAGACATGTGTCCTCATCACTTGAGACACCTATTGCATGCATACTTGCCACTTGCTCACACACTTGTTAAGTGAGCTCACAAGTGTTGTATCTTTGGAGGGGTAGTAAGAGTTCCACTCCTGCCTTCTCACCTCTTCATCCTTTCCTATATATGCAAGGTTGATCATTCAATATTTTACACTAATTTGTATATTGATAGACATGCTATTGTGCTCATATTTTCGCTTGTGAAAGGTTATCAATTTGAGCTCTTTGATCTTGGCATTCTCCAACATGGTATTAGAGCCATGAGAGCACGTCCCTTCCCGCATCAAAGTGATTCTCGTACATAGCTGTATCAATAGAGTGTCGTGGAGCCAAACGAACATCGCCAATGCGTCCCAAAGGCTCAAGAAATGAAGAAATACCTTTCGTTTCATAAATTTTGGTAACTTTCATTTTTTGATATTTTATTTTTATTTTTGTAATTATTGTACTGTACAAATTCGTGCGGTACAAAAAAGTTGCAGAAAAAGGATTTTTTTTTTTTAGCAGAGGGCCAATTTGGCCCTTTGTCCATTCGCTTATTCGGGTCACCAATTTGACCTTTTTGTGGGAAACGTTGGCATATCCAACCTATTCAAAGGGGTTTCAACTGTGTTTTGTGAAAAAACCCCCTTAGTTTTTTTTGTTGAATTTTCACATACAATAACGCACTCGTTAAGGTGTAATGTCCCCGTTTTAGCTGACATTGTTTGTTGAGGAGTGAGACTATCAATTTGACACTCATAGGTTGACAATTTTGATTAGAGGGTTGTCCTTGGCAGTTATCCAGAGTTTTGAGACATTACTCTAGCAGTTGATTCAGGTTTGGGCCTTGGCAGACACTTTCTGAGTGATTTACAGATACTTACTATTTATAGTAAGTCAGGCAGGCAGGGGTTGCTATTTTTGGCAGGGCACCTGATTCAGTTGGTCAGCTTAGTTTCGACCCAGTTTGATGATTTGATGACCAAACAAGGATTATTAGAGCATTTAATAATAATTAAAAGATTATTAATTTGACTTCATAATATAAAGTCACTTTAATGAATTATTAAAGTTATTATTAAATGGCGAATTATAAAGTATTTAATACTTTATAATAAAAGGGGAAAATTTAATATTTAATGAGTTTTAATACTCATTTATAAAAAAGGACGCCATTTATTAATAATTTGCCTAAGTCTCTAAAAGGGGCGAATTATTATATTATTAAATGCAATTAAGCTGATTTTTGAGAAAAGGGTCGAACTTTTGAGGAAAAGATATATATTTCTCTTCAAGGAAAATCGAACTCATTATTGATGATCATTTGAATTTGTCTATTTTTCTCTCTGAGAACATTGGGGTTTGTGAAACAAGGGCTTCTGCAGATCATTGGGTTTTGAAGAACGTTCCCTCTTCAGAATCATACATATTGAGACTGTGAGATACCAGTTGAAGCTTGTCAGTTGGATGACTTTATTCATAAGTCATATTTGTGCTTACAAAGGAAGGATTCAGTATGGGTTTGAATTGTTTTCATCAGATAATAGGGGTGAATTGATTGATGTTAATTCCCAGTTGATTTGGCAACTATTTCTTTCATCCGTACCATTCTTATTGCTGCTGTCAGGCCGTACTATACAGCTGCAAGGTCATACTTTTCTCCCAGAGCAAATCGCTTTGCCTTTTTCACTTTCTCTTCCACCAGTTGGGATGCCTTGACTTCTAGAGCATTTTGCATACATTTAGAGGTGAGAGAAGTTGATATTTAAGCTGGGCGAATCATTTCTTCTTTCTCATAAGCGGCTGCAAATAACCAGGTTTTCTTTTGAATAAAAGTGTTGCCTTTTTCTTGCATGTTCGTATTTCTTCATTGTATGTGTCCAAAACAATTAATAAAAACATTTGCCATCCTTTGGGAAGCTATTTGATGCATTATTTATCAACTATGAATTTATTATGAATTTTATAGCATTTTATTTCAAAAATCGCACCATCCTACTTTACTACAAAAATCACAAAAACCTCAAAACGTCAAACAAACTTCATTCAAGCTTCAGTCAGGGGTTGAGAGACACTTGGTCTCTTACAGTGGTATCAGAGCACAGTTTTCCTGCCATCCTGTGCTTTTTCAGTCAGATGTGTGCTTTTTAGATGCTTTTTCATGAGTAGAGACATTATCTTCTATAGTAAGGGTAGAGGAACAGGCAGAATTGAGGATTGGATAGGTCCACCTATTCCTGAAGGTGAGACAGTATCAGGGGTTCTGTGTATTCACATATCCAGTTCCAATAGCAGTGAGAACAGTGTCACTACACTGATGGCAGATCGTGAGATTCCTGCAGACACATAGGGATCCGGGGAAAGAGCATGCCGGAGGTGAGATTTCTGATGATGAGTTCAGACGTAGGAATGATAATATGATGGACATGATGTCCCAGTTGATGGGCACGATGAGGCAGTGTACTCCGCCTCAACAACACTATATTCAGATAGGACAGACGAGCGGGACTGCAGGCATAGACTAGCCACTGGTGTCAGCACAGCGGCAGTCGTCACCTATCTTTCATGAGCGTAGGCCTGGACAACCTACATTTATATCTAGAGAGGCACCTTCGACGCTGGAGGCAGAGCAGCAGGGTCACCAGCCCGAGTTTCAGCCACATCACGGCATGTTGGTGGCAGAGGTGACCAAATTCTTTGGAGAGTACTTGACATTGGCACCTGAGATCAGGCAGTCTTTGTCTTTTCATGTAATGTCCCCTTCCTAGGCATTACAGTTATTTCCGAGGTTAGCCTATCATTCTAATCCTCGTAGGCTGGTAGAAGTGTTTAGAGGATCACTTGAGGCAGTTATCCAGTGTTGGGGAACATCACTCCAGCAGTTGATTCAGGTTTGGACCTTTGCGGACACTCGCAAAGTGATTTAGAGGTACTTACTATTTATAGTAAGTCAGGCAGGCAGGAGTTGCTATTTTTGGCAGGGCACCTGATTCAGTTGGTCAGCTCAGCTTTGACCCAGTTTGATGATCTGATGAGCAAATAGTAATTATTAAGGCATTTGATCATTATTAAAAGTTTATTAATTTGACTTTATAATATAAAGTCACTTTAATGAAAATAATTAAATTTAATCATTTAATGGAAAATTATAAAGTATCATTAATACTTTATAATAAGGGATAAATTAATATTAAATGAGTATTTTAATGCTCATTTAAGAAAAGGGACGCCATTATGTAATTAATATGCCTAAGTCATTAAATGGCGATTTAATGATATTTTAATGTCTCATTTAATAGCTTTTTTGTGAAGGGTCGACTTTTTGAGAGAGGTTATATATTTCCTCAAGGCAAATCGAACTCATGATGTTGATTATTCGAATTTGTTATTATTTCTCTCTTAGAGCATTGGGGTTTGAGAAACAAGGGTTTCTGCAGATCATCGGGTTTTGAAGAACGTTCCCTCTTCAGAATCAGGCATCTTGAGACTGTGCAATACCAGTTGAAGATTGCCAACAGGGTGACTTCATTCAGAGGTTGTATTTGTGCTTACTGTGATAGATTCAGAATAAGTTTGAGAAGAGATTATTCACCAGATGTCAGGGGTGACTTGACTAGAGATCATTTACAATTGTTAAGTCTTTATATTTACCAGCCGTGCTTTCTTTATTGCTGCTAGAGGCCGTACTTTGTTGCAGCAAGGACGCACTTCTTCCCTAGATGAATACACCTAAAATCCTTGCCTTCTGGTTCCTTCATATTGGGCGCCTAATGGTTCTGGAGGTTCTGCACATATTTCGAGGTTGGAGATCTATAGTTCAGAGGCTGGCTGTCCCTGTACCTCTTCATTATGGCGGCTGCAATAACCAGGTTTTCCTGAATAAATGTTATTGCCTTTTTCATTGCATGTTCGCATTTTGTCATTGTATGTGTCCAGAAAGTCAATAAAGAATATTCACCATACTCTGGAAAGCTATTTGTTGCATCATATATCATTTATGAATTTTTTATGAATTTAATTGTATTTATTTCCAAAATCGCATTCTTTCAATATACTGCAAAAACTTTAAAAAAAATCAAAAACTACAAACAAACAAAACAACGCTTTCACAGTCAAAGGATTTGGGTTGAGAGACACCTGGTCTCTTATAGTGGTATCAGAGCACAGTTTTCCTGCCATCTTGTGCTTTTTCAGTTTCTTTTTCATTCGGATGTGTGCTTTTTCGATGCTTTTTCATGAGTAGAGATATTATTTTCTACAGTAAGGGTAGAGGAATAGGCAGAGTTGAGGATTGGATAGGTCCACCTATTCCTGAAGGTGAGACAGTATCAGGGGTTCTGGGTATTCACAGATCCAGTTCCAATAGTAGTGAGAACAGTGTCATTACACTGATGGCGGATCGTGAGATTCCTGCAGAGACACATAGGGATCTAGGGAAGGAGCATTCCGGAGGTGATATTACTGATGAGGAGTTCAAATGCAGGCATGATAATATGATGGACATGATGTCCCAGTTGATGGGCACGATGAGGTAGTGTACTCCGCCTTAGCCGCACTATATCTAGATAGGACAGACGAGCAGGACTGCAGGCATAGACCAGCCATTGGTATTAGCACAGTGGCAGTCGTCACCTATCTATCATGAGCGTAGGCCTAGACAACCTACATTCATATCTAGAGAGGCACCTTCGACACTGGAGGCAGAGCAGCAGGGTCATCATCATGAGTTTCAGCCACACAATGGCATGTCAGTGGCAAATGTGACTAGATTTTATGGAGAGTATTTGACATTGGCACCTGAGATCAGGCAGTCTTTGACTTTTCATGAGTTTATGGATGTGCATAAACCTAGAGGGGGAGGTAGATTTGACCGCAGTGCTCCTCAACACCAGCAGCCACTGCCACAGGTGAACAGAGATCTACAGTATGCAGTCAACAAGATTACCTTGCCTTACTTTGATCATTCTGATAAGAGTTCAGCGAGGTCTTGGGTACACAAGTTAGACAATTACCTATCATTGAGACCTATGCAGGAGGACGAGGCCATTAAGTTTGCTACACTGCATCTTGATGGGTTGGCGCATGATTGGTGGCATCACAACATATACACACTTGGTCATCATGTAGTTACTACTTACCAGGAGTTCACCAGCAAGCTCATTGAGCGTTTTGACAAAAAAGATCCAGAACTTTATTTCAGAGAGTTAGCTCAGCTCAAACAGACAGGTAGTTTGGATTCCTACATCGGTGAATTTTAGAGGGTTGCAGTCATGGTTACAGGCATTTCAGAGAGGAGACTTATTATTCTCTTCGTCGAGGGATTGTTGGAGCCGATGAGAGGTTGGGTCAAGGTATTTGATCCTCCCACTCTTTAGGAGGCCATGAAGAAGGCACGCAGTATGGCGCTTGCAGCACCTCGTAGCAAGTTCTCTTCAAGCTCAACACCGTATACGAGGCCTAATAGATCATTTGACAGGAATATTCCATTTGACAGGAAGAGGGATCCGCCTGATCCTAAGAAACGAAATGAACCACCATTTGACAAGAAAACATTAAACGACTTACGTAAGAAAAAGTTGTGTTTTTGGTGCAAGGCACTCTATGATGAGAAGCATGTATGCCCTCTTCGTCCCAAAGTGAAAAATAACCAGATGGAGTGGTTTTATGAGGGAGAAGAGTAATCTGATCTATTAGCAATCTGATTCAGAGCATTCAAATGATGAAAGGTCTGAAATTGATGGTGAAAATGGAGGAAGTTACAGGAGGCACATTTGACTAGTCTCCAGAGAGATGGATCTTTTAGACTTCGTGGGCTCCTAGCAGGTCAGAAAGTGATCACTCTACTCGACACTGGTGCTACTCATAATTTTATAGATGCACGGTTGGTAGAGAGACGAGGTATACAGACAGAGGAGTTTGAGGGTATTCGAGTCAAGGTGGTTGATGGGTACACCCTCAAATGTGATAGAAAGATAACAGATCTTTCGATGCAGCTGAACAACTATGAGTTCAAGACTGAATTCTACGTTGTTAATATGGGAGATACTGATGTGGTACTTGGGATGGCATAACTTCACGATTTGGGTGAGTTCACACTCAATCTTCGGGATATGGAGATGAAGTTTAAGGTAAACGGGAAACCTCATGTCATCAAAGCCATCAGAGAGTAATCTGAGGATGGTATCGTACAGACGGATGGAGAGACTCATTCGTCATGATATGGTTGATTGGGCTACAGAGTGTATGTTATTACCAGCATAGCAGGAGCAGCAGAAGGTTGAGTACCATCCGAACATTCAAATACTGAGGACTAAACACTCTAAAGTGTTTAGCGACATTCCACCTGGTAGACCTCCAGACAGAGGCACCGAGCATATTATCGAGTTGGAGGAGGGCGCAAAGCCCATTATGATTACACCCTACAGGCATCCGAAACGGCTCAAGGATGAGATAGAGAAGACAATCAATGAGCTGTTGGCCATGGGGCATATCAAACCTAGCAAGTCACCTTTTGCTTCATCGGTCGTATTAGTGAAGAAAAAGGATGGATCACTTCGGATGTGTATTGATTATCGCTAGCTCAATAAGAAAACAATTAAAAACAGGTACCTGATACCCCGCATCGATGAGTTGATTGATGAGTTGCACAGTGCTATCTTCTTCACGAAGATTGACTTGAGATCCAGGTACCATTAGATTCAGATGAGGGAGCAGGACAAAGAAAACCGCTTTCAGATGCCATTGTGGTCACTTCGAGTTCTTGGTTATGCCTTTCGGTCTAACCAATGCACCTGCTACCTTTTAGGCTACCATGAACATGGTCTTCAGTTCTCAGCTACGGAGATTTGTGTTGGTCTTCTTCGATGACATTCTGGTGTACAGTAGGTCATGGGAGGAGCATTTAGCTCACTTGGATATAGTTTTGGGTATCTTGGCTGAGGAGTCATTTTATGCCAAGGAGTCCAAGTGTGAGCTAGGCATGGCTGAGTTGTATCTTGGGCACATCATCAGTGCCAAGGGAGTCAGTATGGACCCTGAGAAGGTTCGAGCTATAGTTGAGTGGCCAGTACCAGAGAACCTTACGCAACTCAGAGGATTCATTGGGTTGTGTGCTTTTTACAGGAGATTTGTTAGCGGGTTCTCACGTCATGCCGCACCCCTTATTGATTTGACAAAGAAAGGGGCTTTTGTTTGGTCACCACAGGCTCAGGAGTGCTTTGACAGGTTTAAGGTGATTATGACTTCATGTCCAGTATTAGCATTACCAGACTTTACGAAGTCATTTGATTTGTACTGTGATGCTTCAGGAGAGGGCATTGGTGCTGTTTTGATGCAGGAGAGACATCCTATTGCTTTTGAGAGTAGGAAGCTTAGGGGTCTGTTGTGACCTTTTCACACATCGCCCCATTGCTGATGGGGACCCCCAGTTCCCTGTTAGTTTTTAGGGTTTTGTCTCCTTGCAACGGTTATGTGAGATCACTTTGCTAAGAGTTTCAGGTCAGTTTGCCGAGAGTTACCCAAGCCAAGTCAGTAATTCATGCTTGAATCAGTGCGTAGACGTCATGGAAGTGCTCAGAAGGCCCAGGAGACGAAGATCGACTGTGAATTCGGCCAATTCTGAGACTTCCTACTTTTTAGGAAATTTTGCTTTTTCGATTTTTCATTTTTGGCATTTTTGGACCAAACAAGGTTCCCTATTTTTTAGGGTTTGCTTTTTCTATTTTTAGAAAGTTTCTATCTTTGGAAAGTTTCTATTTTTAGAAAGGTCCCGAGTTCTGAAAACGCACTCAGAAGTTCGAAAGACCTGATAGAACTCTCATAAAATCAAAGAGAAAATTTGGAAAATTATTGAAAAATCTGGAAAAAAAAGTTCAAAAAGCATGAAAAATCAGACCAAAAACGTTCAAAATCTGGAAAAATCAGTCAAAACCAGTTCAAAACCAATCAGATCTGAGGTTGAAATCATGGAAAATCAGCTCTTAAATAATGAAATTCATTTGAAATCTGGTCAAGTCAGAAATTCGCCATGGAAGAATGTCAAGAGAAAGAGCTATGAATGTCAGAAAGCTGGTGAAGTCCGCCCAGCACTAAGGAAGCATGTCCAAGCAGCAAGGATGCTCATCCTTGGACTCTTCAAAGTCCGCCATGCAGCAAGGAAGCTCATCCTAGGATCTTTTGAAGTCCGCCCTGCATGTCCAAAAGGTTGATGAAGTCCGCCATGTGCAAGAAAGGGATGTGCTAAAGAGTCTTGAAGTCCGCCCAAGCTCATCCTTGATAGCTCTAAAGTCCGCCATCCTTGTCCAAGCATCTTAGAAAGTCCGCCCTTGATATCCAAGCATCTTCTAAAGTCCGCCATGCATCTTGAAGACCCATCCAAACACCCTCCAAAGTCCGCCCTTGACATCCTAATCCCTTCTAAAGTCCGCCATCTTCAAAGAAGGATGTCCAAGAGGCTTGGAAAGTCCGCCTATGCATGTAAAGGAGAGGAAAATCAAAATTTTGCTAAGTGTTGGCACCCAGCTAAAGAGAATTTCGAAATTCAACTAAGTATGAGGGCCTAAAAAGGTGGAAAATTGATCTACGGCTAAACATTATAACATTTCCAAAGGATGAATAAATGCTAGTGTTAAGGAAGTCCGCCCTAGAAAAGAGGGACATCCATGGTGCTCGTCCAAAAGACCTATGAAGTCCGCCATGCACTTGGAAGAGGCTAGCAAAGTGTCAAAAAAACGTCCATGATGCTTGTCCAAAGTGCTTACGAAGTCCGCCTAAGCACATGAAGAGGGAAAAGAATGATTTTTGGCTAAGTGTTAATGCCAAGTCCAAAGAAAAAGTTCGAATATTTGCCTAAGTATAGAGGCTAAATGATGAAAAGTTGAGATTTTTGACCCAGTATCACGACACCTTCAAGAGGATAAGTGCCAAGTTTGATGGGACACATGCTAGAGGAAGTTAGGATTTGGCAAAGAACTAAACGGAATGTGCCTAACACAAAGATGGAAAAGAAATTAAATTTGCGCAAGTATGGAGAAAATGTTGAGAAATTGACAATTTCGACTGAAGAAAAATGCACAAGGCAAAGAGAAAGGAAGGATTGTCCTTGGCCAGAATGAGGAAGAATATGTCAGACGTCAAGGAAATTCGCCCAACGAAGACACCCAGATGAGAATTTTGCCTAGAAAAATTCGTTTGAGTGAGGAAATATTTGACTTTGGCAAAAGAAAATTTCGCCTTGGCAAAGAAAAATATGGATCTGGCAATAAAATTTTCGACGGAATGGCTTGAATTTTGGTTTGGCTAGACGAAATTGAGGATGAAATTGGAAAATAAACTCTTAGCCAAGAAAAACAAAGGAAAAATCGAAATAGCCATGGGTCCAAAACGAACGGTTTGGAATTAATTAAAATATTTTTAATATTTTAATAATTAATTTTCAACTATTTGAAATAAAAAAAAAAATGCCTTGGACAAAATTAAAATTGCAAGACGAGAATTGGAAGAAAATAAAGTACGCCAGGCAGAGATGAAATCCGACAAGAAAAGAATTAAATTCGCCATGAATTTAATTAAATATTTAATGTTTATTTAAAAATTCGAAAAATCAAAGATAAACATTAAATAAAAAATCGAATTTTTAAAGATTAGAAGGATTTGCTTGGATAAACTCGAGACTGATTCTTGTCGGAAAATAAAAGGAAACTTGCCTGTTTGGATAAATGAAAACAAATCGAGATCAAGAAAGATTATGGCAGTTGCTAAATTGAATTCAATCCTTCAGCGTTATAATGAGTTTCAGCAACTCATTTTTTCACACACAGCTGAAGAGAAATTTAATCTTTCTCGAAATTATTAGGCAATCGGTTGATCAATAGGCAAGGACGAATTTTTCCAGAAGGTGAAAGAGTGTTATGCTGAGGAATTTTTCGCAGGAAAAGAAAAGATATTTATTCAAAGCTGAAATTCTTCTGTGAAGAGGGGCGCACTTTTTTTTTCTAAAAATCAGATCTTTAAATCTGATTTGCATTCAACGGTTCTTCACAGAGGTTTGATGTTCGGACAAATGAATTTGCTATCTCTTTTATGTCCTTTCATCTTGACGGAGTTCTGGCAAAATTTTCAACTCTATCCAATTTATTTTCAGCTTGCTTTTTCGCAGCAATGTAATTATTTAAACAGCTGAAAGTAAATTTTCGAATCCAAGGCACGAGGTTTAATTATTTAAAAGTCTTTGTATTAATGTTAATTTTATGACTGTAGGTTGACGGACACGGTAGGCGAATTATCAAAGAAGCTGAAAATGAAGTTTGCTAGCAAGGGTGCTCAAAAGGAGACCAAGATCATTTCAAAATGGAAGAATGTCGTGGACACCGATCTCGGGCACGTCGACTTTGATGAATTCAAGAAAAGAGTGTACGGGCAGAAGGGGCTTCCCACAGCAATAGCCAAACGGATAGTCAGAAACGGAATATTTCAAGCAGCTGGATTCCCACTGGAAATGGATTGTGCTGAGTTGATGGCGGAGTGTGCTCTCCACTATGACGCCCAAAAGAGACAAATCATCGCACCTGACGGAAGAGTCTTAGCACACTTGGGCGAAGTTGCAATCCAGGAGACCTTCGGCATTCTGGAACATTCACGAACGGTCTACAAGACCAAGGAAGAAGCCAAAGGATTATATGACAGCCAACCAGATCTGTGCGCCATAACAGTCAAGAAGGTGTGGATGGACAAGCCTAAGCCTTCGATCAAGAAGTTGCCCAAGAGGCCTCGCCGAACAGACTTCAAGGAAGATTTTGGGGATATTGTGCTGATGCTGAACAGAATAGCTGGTAACCCTCAAGGCGCCTTCTTCGAGAGCTGGATGTACTATTTTATAGATGAAATTACTTCTGGAGTCAAAATGTTCAACTGGTCACGGATGATAAGTGACAACCTCCATGAGCAACTGATCAACCTTGAAGAGACTAAGTCTTTTCATATGAGTTCATATGTGGTATACCTGTTGGCCAGATCATACAAGTATCCAGGATTGATTTGCAAGGGCAAAATTGGCAACGGGGAGAACGAGCTCAGGCCCTACGACTGTTACCCACAGCTCCAATTGAAGGAAAAGACTCACTTCAGGAGGGTGCATGATGCCTTCCTAATGCACATTACTAGAAAGCTCCAAGGAGGAGTGCATCAGAGGCTGAGCCATGAGGCGAAAAGTCTTATCAGCAAATACGGGTCTTGGTTTATCCAGTTCCCGAAATTCACATATGTCAGGATCCAGGGATTCACTGGAAATCCCTATAAATTGCCCATCTATCCGACAAATCGGATGATATTGCTCAAGGTTTTGAAACAATTAGAAGAATACCAGAATATTCAGAGGCCATCCAAGAAGGCGTCCGTCACATTCCCATTCTTCATCGGGAATATGTTAGAATATTGTCCATCAGCATAGGCAGCTGAGAGTGCAAGGTTGGAGATCCAATGGTATCCTTTCACGGCCTACAAGTCCAGGGTCAACTATGACCCACATCATAACATCCGGATAGTGGAAGGGAGAAAGTACAAGCACAGGATGGAAATGGAGGATTTCTGGGCAAACGCTGCCAATGAATATGAGGTCAAACAGAAAATGTGGTCCAGGATGCCACTAGATTTCATGAGGGCAATTGAGTTTTGCCGAGTACCTGACCAGCTACAAGATGATGGAAACCACGTCTAGCCACGCTTCGAGGAAAGCCGACCTCTTCCTCCAGTGAAATGGTCAGAACCTGAGCACGCAGACTTGGCAACCCTAATGAGGCCAGTGACTAAATACTCTCAGTGGTGGGTTGATTATCATGCCCAAGAATTGAGACAGAGGGGAATCACGCTCACATATGACCTACTGAGTGAGTCAGAGTCATTCTTCTAATGCCGGTGCATCCCATCAGGACTTGGCCGGGATTGGAGAGAAAAGAAAGGAAATAATGCCAAGTGCTGAACCTGTTTCCAAGAGGCATAAGGGAGAACCTTCTCGTTCTGCTGCATCCAGGAACATTGACTAGTTTGTGGCTACCATAGACGACTCCTTGGTTGAAATGCTCGAACCTCTTGCAGCTCAGGAAGTAAACGATGAACCTATTCAACTAGATGATGAAGAGTCTGCGTCACCAACAGGCATAGAAATCTTAGGTTCAGACAATGATATAGAAGCCTGGAACAATGACTTCGAGGAGGGAATGATTTCCGCTCTCAGGGAAGTTATGGATGTTCCAAACGAGAAAGAGGTCCTGGTCGAGGATGGGATTGAGCAGTCGACCATTCCAGAGTGGCTGTTAGAAAGGATGAAAGTTCAGGTACCTACTGAGGCTCAACAAGAAGAAGAGGATGATACTGCCGATTTCTTGGCAAGATTGGAGCAAGTCGCCACCAAGAAGCCTGCTAAGAAGTTCTCCACCATTCAAAGGAATGAGACGGGAAACCGTTCCGTGCACATTGCAGTACCTACGGTGGATAAGCCACAGGATGAGATCTCTCCACAGGAGTATGCTATAACCACTGTTGACCTTGGCCCGACCTCGAAAGGTCAAGAAGTAGAGGAGTTAGATAATTCCGTCTCGACCATCAAAGCGAGACTGGAAAGGAAGCGACCAAGAAGGAGGAGTATAAAAAGGAGGTCAAACGTCTTAAGAAATATATCCAGCACTTGACCCAGCCACTTGATCAGGGCAATGCGATTGTTCCTCCTCTCCTCGATTCATCACAGGAGGTGACTAAGGAAGTCGAGCATGGAATGGTAACGGCCAGGGAAGCTCAGGGCTGGATGGCAAGTGAAGGCACGGAGGCAGCGTTGTTCATGGAAAAGTTGGCACTTGCTTATGGACGAACCTCTTCATTTCTTTCCAGACTGATGGATATGGCGGAGGCATGGGAAGGTATCCCGGATATGCAGGAAAGGCTTATTCCAAGCCTTAGAGTTTTAAAGAGCACTCCAAGAGAGGAGTTAGTTGATAAAAGGGTGATTGCTGCAGGGGCAGCATATGATTTTCATCACTGGTTTTGGGCAGTGACTATACGAGAAGAAGTTTTGGAGAAGGCAAGAGTAGATGGGCTTGGAATTGAGGAACAGGTCAGGAAAATCCAGGAGAAGATTTACCTGACAACTACAGAGGTGTTCGACCGTGAGATCATCCGGGAGAACGACATGCAGCTGGAAAAATTGAAGCATAAAGTTCAAGAAACTTTCTTCTCGACCACTGGACCATTTTTGAGACAGGACTTTGCGAGAGTGGCAAGACTCTCATCCATTCGAAAGGATTTTGAGAAGCAGGAGGCAGATTGGGAAGGTACTTTTGCTAAATGTGCTGAGAAGTTGGACGAACTTGAATTCCGGATCAGCATGTTGCCACCTGTCACGATGGACGAGGTCATTGCAGTAGTGTCCAAATTCGCCAAACACAATGCTGCTCAGATGGATAAGGACGCCTCTCCTAGATAATAGCTGGAATTGCCACTTTACTGATTGATTTCTGGTTGATGACTTGTTATTTTGGGAAACCCTAATTAGGGTTTGGTTGTAATAATCTTGGCCGTTAATCTTGTTTTAATCTCGGCCCTTCATTGCATTTTTGAAAATCTATATAAACTGGTGCTCTCTCACTTTCATTTGTGTGGAGACAGCATATGTGAATTGTTGCACTGAGACTATTTCGAATAATAAAAGCTCTTGAGCATGATTTGCCTTGAATAACTTCTTATTATCAAATAGTAAGCGAGGTTGCATATCTTCTTCCGCCATAGATTAAAGTTAGAGTTAGATTAAGTAGAATTTGCTTCGAAAGTTTGTTAATCGAATGAAAGATTGATCGTATTGATTCAATGGTGAAGTGTAGCTCATACTTTCTTCGAATGGATGATTTGCATTCGATGCGCAAAGTTAGCCTGAGCTCTTAATTGTGGAAACTTAACTTCAGCCTCATTCGAGGTTTGAAAATTATTCTCACAACCCCTTGAAGATTGCACCCATTTTGCGTATGTTGTCCTGCAGGAGGCGAAACAAAGTGTGGTTTATTCCCCTCACCGAATCCTTACTGTCTCTTCAGTTCCTAGGCGTAGACTAGATTCTCCTAAACCCTATCCTTTTGCCATTTTTTTTGAGATCCACAATTGAAAGTCCTAATTGAAAGCCTTTAACGATAAATTTCCTAAGTCTTGAACTTGCGAAGATTTTACGTAAGTCCCCTTGTTTATTACCAGCATATCACAACGGCCATTGAGCTTATCCACACGTCAAGACCCGACTAAAGAAACCTTGGAATCGCCATATGATCTTCTCGCAATCTTAGCATACGCGGTGGTTTTTCAAGAGAGGATAGAGTGTCTTTGGGCATTTTATTCTGATGTTTGGTGTGTCATAAAACACGCATCAACAGGGTCCTGAGAGGTTTAATAGCATCTATGACAAGGAGATGTTAGCCATTATGCATGCTTTGGCTAAATTCAAGCAATATTTGGTGGGCAGCAAGTTCAGTGTGCGTATAGACCATAACAGCCTGAAACACTTCCTTGGACAGCGAGACCTAAATGAGAAACAATAAAAATGGGTCAGCAAACTACAGTCGTATGATTTTGACATCACCTTTATTAAGGGGAAGCAGAATGTTGTAGCTGACGCCTTGTCTCGCAGACCTCAGTTGAATGCTATGGCACAGATCTCCGAGGATTGGAGGCATCGGATCATTACAGAGTATGCTAAGAATCCATGGGCTTCTAGCATCGTTGATGGGACAGAGCAAGATAGTAGATACACCGTTGTGAATGACTTGATCATTTACAAGGGGCAGATTTTCTTGGTTCCTGATTCAGAGTTGAAGGATACAGTTCTGAGAGCCTTTCATGATCTTCCTATGGCAGGCCATCTCGATTATTTTAAAACATATAAGCTGGTACGGGAACGGTTTACTTGGAGAGAGCTAAAGACTGATGTTCTTCAGTATGTGCGAGAGTTCTGTTTGTGAGCAGAACAAACAGGAACACACATATCCTGCTGGATTACTTCAGCCACTTCCGATACCTGACAGGAAGTGGGAATGCTTATCAATGGACTTTATCACGGGTTTTTCGAAAGCCCAAGGTAAAGATTGTATTTACATAGTTGTCGATTGGCTGACAAAATATGCACACTTCTTTCCGATCACCACTATATTCATAGCATTGCAAACTGCAGAGCTTTTCTTTAGAGAGGTTTTTAGGTTACATAGTTTGCCTCAGACTATAGTCAGCGATAGAGACAGTCGGTTTATGAGCAACTTTTGGTAGGACTTGTTTAGACTTTGTGGGACCGAACTGACACCTAGTATCAGTTACCATCCATAGACGGATGGACAGATGAAAATTGTTAATAAGTGGGTGGAAGGATATCTGCGCAATTACATAGCTGGACAGCAAAGAGCTTGGGTGAGGTGGATATACCTCTGTGAGTATTGTTATAATTCTACTCACCACATGACTATACAGATGACGCCCTTCATGGCATTGTACGGGTATGAGGCGCCCAACCTTTTGGATTTGGTGTTGAGTGATAGCAGAGTGCCTAGTGCAGGTGATATGATGTAGGATCAGCAGGATATTTTGAGGTCTCTCAGAGAATATTCAGCGGGCACAGAATCAGCAGAAGCAGTATGCTGATCAGAAAAGGGTTGAGCGTTCCTTTGTAGTGGGTGACATGGTGTATCTCATGTTGTAGCCGTATCGTCAGTCCACTCTGCGGAAGAGTGGTGCAGAGAAGTTGAAACCTCGTTACTATGGTCCATTCCGAGTTATTAGACGAGTGGGCGAGGTTGCTTATGAGTTGGACTTACCGACAGATAGCAGGGTTCATAACGTGTTTCACGTTTCACGTCTGAAGAAGGCATTGGGTCAGCATGTGATTTCCTCTCCAGTACTGCCACCCCTTGATGATGAGGGGAAGTTGATATTAGTGCTTGAGGGCATCCTCAATGTTAGAGAGAGACATCTTTGGAGGCGGGTTATCAGAGAGTATTTGATCAAATGGAGAGACTCGCCGGTTGAGGATGCTACTTGGGAGTCAGAGGAGATTTTACAGCATCTAGAGCTGAGATTGCTTGAGGACAAGCAATTTCAGGGAGGGCAAATGTAATGTCCCCTTCCTAGGCAATATAGTTATTTCCAAGGTTAGCCTATCATTCTGATCCTCGTAGGCTGGCAAAAGTGTTTAGAGGATCACTTGAGGCAGTTATCCAGTGTTGGGGAACATCACTCCAGCAGTTGATTCAGGTTTGGGCCTTTGCGGACATTCACAGAGTGATTTAGAGGTACTTACTATTTATAGTAAGTCAGGCAGGCAGGAGTTGCTATTTTTGGCAGGGCACCTAATTCAGTTGGTCAACTCAACTTTGACCTGGTTTGATGATCTGATGAGCAAACAGTAATTATTAAGGCATTTGATCATTATTAAAAGTTTATTAATTTGACTTTATAATATAAAGTCACTTTAATGAAAATAATTAAATTTAATTATTTAATGGAAAATTATAAATTATCATTAATACTTTATAATAAGGGATAAATTAATATTAAATGAGTATTTTAATGCTCATTTAAGAAAAGGGACGCCATTATGTAATTAATATGCCTAAGTCATTAAATGGCGATTTAATGATATTTAAATGTCTCATTTAATAGCTTTTTTGTGAAGGGTCGACTTTTTGAGAGAGGTTATATATTTCCTCAAGGCAAATCGAACTCATGATGTTGATTATTCAAATTTGTTATTATTTCTCTCATAGAGCATTGGGGTTTGAGAAACAAGGGTTTCTGCAGATCATCGGGTTTTGAAGAACGTTCCCTCTTTAGAATCAGGCATCCTGAGACTGTGCAATACCAGTTGAAGATTGTCAACAGGGTGACTCCATTCAGAGGTTGTATTTGTGCTTACTGTGATAGATTCAGAATAAGTTTGAGAAGAGATTATTCACCAGATGTCAGGGGCGACTTGACTGGAGATCATTTACAGTTGTTAAGTCTTTATATTTACCAGCCGTGCTTTCTTTATTGCTGCTAGAGGCCGTACTTTGTTGCAGCAAGGACGTACTTCTTCCCTAGCTGAATATGCCTAAGATCCTTGCCTTCTGGTTCCTTCATATTGGGCGCCTAAGGGTTCTGGAGGTTCTGCACATATTTCGAGGTTGGAGATCTATAGTTCAGAGGCTGGCCGTACCTGTACCTCTTCATTATGGCGGCTGCAATAACCAGGTTTTCCTGAATAAATGTTATTGCCTTTTTCATTGCATGTTCGCATTTTGTCATTGTATGTGTCCAGAAGGTCAATAAAGAATATTCGCCATACTCTGGAAAGCTATTTGTTGCATCATATATCATTTATGAATTTTTTATGAATTTAATTGTATTTATTTCCAAAATCGCATTCTTTCAATATACTACAAAGACCTTCAAAAAAATCAAAAACTACAAACAAACAAAACAACGCTTTCACAGTCAGAGGATTTGGGTTGAGAGACACCTGGTCTTACATTTCATGAGTTCATGGATGTGCATAAGCCCAGAGGGGGAGGTAGATTTGACCGCAGAGCTCCTTAGCACCAGCAGCCACAACCACAGCTGAATAGGGATCTTCAGCATGCAGTCAGCAAAATTATCTTTCCTTACTTTGATGGCTCACATAAGAGTTCAGCGAGGTCTTGGGTACAAAAGTTAGACAATTACCTATCATCGAGACCTATGCAGGAGGACGAGGCCATTAAGTTTGCTACACTGCATCTTGATGGGTTGGCGCATGACTGGTGGCATCACGGCATATACTCCCTTGGTCATCACACGGTTACCACCTATCAGGAGTTCACGAGCAGGCTCATAGAGCGTTTTGACAAAAAGGATCCAAAACTTTATTTCAGGGAGCTAGCTCAGCTCAGGCAGACAAGCAGTTTGGATTCTTACATCAGTGAATTCCGGAGGGTTGCAGTCATGGGGACAGGTATTTCAAAGAGTAGACTTGTCATTCTCTTCATCGAGGGATTATATGAGCCTATGAGAGGTTGGGTCAAGGCATTTGATCCCCCTACTCTTTAGGAGGCCATGCGGAAGGCGAGTATGGAGCTTTCTGCTCTGAAGAAACAATTTCAGCCTAAAACAAACACCTTGCCTGTTGAGGAGAGTCATACACCAGTTGCAGAACCAAAGAAGAAAACAACAGCAAGAATTGATGATGCAACTTGTGATGAATTGATGAAACAACTTTGTGATTGGTGCAGAGAACCTTATAGCAAGGAGCATGATTGTCCTTTGAGACCAAAGGGCCAAGCCAACCGTGCCATGTGGGTTTACTTTGGAGATGTTGAGTTTGAGGATTCAGACCAGCAGGCTGTTTCAGAACATGTGGAGGTTGGGAATGCCTCTATGGAGTTTGGGCCCGATGCCAACTTGTCCCCATTGGTATTATCTGCTAGTGTATGGGATGATTCATTCAGGTTCAGGGGATTAGTGGATGGACAACGATGTATTGCTATGCTTGACACCGGAGCCACACACAATTTTATTGATGAGAGCTTCGCCAGCAGATGTAGACTCCAGATAGAGGAATTCGCTAGATTCAGAGTTCGGGTGGCAGATGGATATATCCTCACTTGCACTCGACGAATTTGTAATCTCACCCTCATGCTGAATTTTTTATGAGTTGCAGGCAGACTTTTATGTGGTCAACTTGGGTGGGATGGATTTAGTGTTGGGTATGAGATGGCTTCAGGACATTAGTGTGTTCACCCTCAACTTGCCTAAAATGGAGATGAGATTTGAGGTACAGGGCAAAAAATATGTGTTGAGCGGGATTACAGATGGGAGCCTACACTCTATCTCACTCGTTAGTGGGAAGAGTGATGATAGTATTTGGGATCCTACTTGTGCATTGGGATTTTAGACTCAGCTTTCGGAGGAGTTTCACAGTGAGTACACGGTGCAAAGTGTTTATGGTTTCATGTTTGATCTGCATGTACACGATTTGTTTCAGGCGCACAGTTCTAGTATGCACGTGCTGGATATGTTGGATGACAGTATATCTCGTGCCGTTTTAGGGAGCAAGTGTTGCTTGCAGATTGACTTGCTTCCTCTTGAGTTTCTTGATCCTATGAAAGACAAGACTACGGTTGACAAGGGATGGCATTCCATCCCAGTTGATCAGTTGTGGGAGTTACAGGAGTCATTGTGGCTATTAGGGACAGTAAACGACACTACCCTTGGGATCCAGGTGGTGTGGTGCAATTTTATTTGCAGAGATTGAGGGCGGACTATAATGTCCTCGTTTTAGCTGACATTGTTTGTTGAGGAGTGAGCCTATCAATTTGACCCTCGTAGGCTGACAGTTTTGATTAAAGGGTTGTCCTTGGCAGTTGTCCAGAGTTTTGAGACATTACTCCAGCAGTTGATTCAGGTTTGGGCCTTGGCAGACACTTTCTGAGTGATTTACAGATACTATTTATAGTAAGTCAGGTAGGTAGGAGTTGCTATTTTTGGCAGGGCACCTGATTCAGTTGGTCAGCTCAGTTTCGACCTAGTTTGATGATTTGATGACCAAACAGGGATTATTAGAGCATTTAATAATAATTAAAAGAGTATTAATTTGACTTTATAATATAAAGTCACTTTAATGAATTATTAAAGTTATTATTAAATGGCGAATTATAAAGTATTTAATACTTTATAATAAAAGGGGAAAATTTAATATTTAATAAGTTTTAATACTCATTTATAAAAAAGGACGCCATTTATTAATAATTTGCCTAAGTCTCTAAAAGGGGCGAATTATTATATTATTAAATGCAATTAAGCTGATTTTTGAGAAAGGGTCGAACTTTTGAGGAAAAGATATATATTTCTCTTCAAGGCAAATCAAACTCATTATTGATGATCATTTGAATTTGTCTATTTTTCTTTTTGAGAACATTGGGGTTTGTGAAACAAGGGTTTCTGCAGATCATTGGGTTTTGAAGAACGTTCCCTCTTCAGAATCAGACATATTGAGACTGTGAGATACCAATTGAAGCTTGTCAGTTGGATGACTTTATTCAGAAGTCATATTTATGCTTACAAAGGAAGGATTCAGTAAGGGTTTGAATTGTTTTCATCAGATAACAGGGGCGAATTGATTGAGGTTAATTCCCAATTGATTTGGCAACTATTTCTTTCAGCCGTACCATTCTTATTGCTGCTGCCAGGCCGTACTATACAGCTGCAAGGTTGTACTTTTCTCCCAAAGCAAATCGCTTTGCCTTTTTCACTTTCTCTTCCACCAGTTGGGACGCCTTGACTTCCAAAGCATTTTGCATACATTCAGAGGCGAGAGAAGTTGATATTTAAGTTGGGCGAATCATTTCTTCTGTCTCATAAGTGGCTGCAAATAACCAGGTTTTCTTTTGAATAAAAGTGTTGCCTTTTTCTTGCATGTTTGTATTTCTTCATTGTATGTGTCCAAAACAATTAATAAAAACATTCGCCATCCTTTGGGAAGCTATTTGATGCATTATTTATCAACTATGAATTTATTATGAATTTTATAGCATTTTATTTCAAAAATCACACCATCCTACTTTATTGCAAAAATCACAAAAACCTCAAAACGTCAAACAAACTTCATTCAAGTTTCAGTCAGGGGTTGAGAGACACCTAGTCTCTTACATAAGGTTAGCCCAATACTCAAAACTAGTTGAAAGGGAACCCTTCACTTTCTAATCACCAAGATTCTAATGTGGGCGAGGTGAGAGCATGCGGTGCGAGGGAATTGTTAGCTATAAACTGGAAATGAAATGTACAATGTTGTAGGTGGCTAGCTGGCCATTTTGAAAAGTAAATGGTGAAAGTAAAGTAGGCGGATAACCGATCATGAAAGCTCAACTACCTATTCAGTGAGAGCAATAGCTACAACTAAATACTGAAAAGTAAACACTCAACCACTTATTCAACAGGAGTGGAAGATAAAAAATACTAAATACTGAAAGTAAAAGGCTGACTAGTACTACTGGAATCAGCGTTACAATGTGCTCTCTCATACAAAGATTTTATGATGATTTTTGCTCTATGTTCAATACAAAGTTTTTACAATATTCCTTATTACAAATATGAATGAGAACATCAAAGGAATAGAGCATAAAACTGAAATAACCAGGTCTGATATGTAAATGCAGCAAACTGAAACACAAACCAGCAAGCTATGGTAACACCAAAATTCTCATATGTTCTTCAAAACATCTCCGATTTATTCCAAACTAAAAGCAACCTGATTAGAAGAGCAAGGCGACTAAGACACAAGAGATAGACACCAAAAATCACCCCCAAATGAAGCAACCCATATCCCAATGCAAGGTAACTAGATAGGGGCGACCCATGGAGAAGGGTGGCCTCTCTAGAAAATTGGAAACTCCATATTAAAATCTAAAACCTTGCAATATGAGGCACCTAGAGCATAGAAACATAAGGAACAAATACCCAAATTGAAATAAAAATCACGCTAAGAGCTGTAAACAAAAATGTGCTTCAGCCAAGCACAAACCAGCAACCTGAAAATAGAAAATAACATCAAAACTTTCAACTGTGAAGCTCAATCTGCAACCTTTGGATGAAGAAGTAGTCTCAATCAGCTAGGTGTTATCTTTTAAACACGAAACCGATAATTTGGTAGGAGGTATGCATTCCTCGAAGCCAAGGGTCTGAAATCATTTTAGTAGCACTTCGTCGTCAATAGCAATGGATGCCAAATGAATGAGCAAAGCCTCGTATAAATAGCATTCTATGATGACCTTTCAACTTCCACCTTTTCCCTCCAAACAGGATGCCCAAGGCATATTTGAAATATTTAATTTAAAAATATACTTTATTCTCCCTCATCTAGGCGTCCAATACACATGAGCACATAATAAACATTATAGAGTATTTAAATACCTCACATGAGGTGTCCACCCTCAAAGCCCACCTTTTAAAACAACCTTAAGTCATTCCGTTAGCCCAAGGTCCCAAAATGATATTAAAATACTGAAATGACTTAAGTTATCCAATTTGCTCAACAAGCTCAAAAAGTGCCTATGGCTCATATTATCAAACTGCTTTCCCCAAAATAGAACTACATTGCAAAAGCTGAATTGTTTCCAAACATAGCATTGCCCGAAATAGCACCTACTAAAAATAGCATACCGCTAAAAATAGTAAGTGGTCCCAAACTCATTTTAACCACAATCCAAGCAGTCGTCGCAACTTACTAAAAATAGTAAGTTTGAAAAAGTCCTTCGATGCAGATGCATGTCACACCATTCTGAAGCTCTCTGAAAATCGAGAAAGACCCATAAACCACTCTGCAAAACCATTGCATGCAAACCCCTGAAAACACCAAAGAAACCTCCAAGCAGATGAAAATCCTAATTTCACCTCCAGCAAGCCTACGGGAATCCGGAATAGGCTAACGGGCAACAAAACTAGTTACTGCTGAGAAGGGGACATTACATTTTGCAAGGATTTGTGGTAGTTAATTGGCCTGTAGGTGGGCTTGTCTTAACTTTGGTCATGCCTCTTTGTCCTCAACTCGGACATTGTGATCTCGTGGGATCAACATTCGGAAGGCTACACACCATCTATGCAAGGGCTTCTCTCCTACGAGGCCTCCATCCACCCACACCATACTTCTTGCTTCTGTCATTGTGTTTGTAGGCCGCAAGCAATCTCTACTGTCTTTGATTTGGATCTGCACACCACTCCCTCAATTCTAGGTTTAAAATTTTTCCATCGCGCCTCACTACCAAACACAGGCACTAAGTTTCAAGAAGTTGTGAAGGGTTTCGCTTGAGGATTTAAATAGAGAGTTTGATTTTGGGACTTAAAATATCATTCTAGGCGTGGCGTACAGTGTCACCTCCATCATAGGATCACACTATAAGTTTCTCTAACAAAGTTGTTGCTCACGATTAACTTTTGCACACATCTTCTAATCATTGGACTCATTGTAGGTTCTTTGTTGAAAGTGACACCCAACATCAATGTCGTCACATAAGTCGTCATTTGTAAAGAACAAATTATTTGGAGTTTTCATAAAAAAATTCCCTATTCGCTGCTCTTGGTGGCAATCCCTCGATGTGGTCACTCTTTTGGCTCCACAGAAGAATCGATTAATGCCATAGAAGGTAGCGACATGTTCTTCAATTCATTGTGCCTCATCATCCACATGCAGTAGCAACATTTGATACCACATCTCTAACAAAGTACACAAAGATTTGTAGCCATTCCTACTCAACTCCCCATGCCCTTCATCAAAGGTTTCGATCAAGTCAAACTCCTCCATTGGTGGAATATTAGTTGGTCCTTTTTTGAGATTTTGAGTTTTATTCTATGTTTGCAGTGACCTTTTCATTCCCATTTGGCTTGCGCAACCTTTAGACCCTCACATGCGGTTTTTCCTTTAATATCAAACAACTAGCGTCCTGTCGGTTTCCTGAGTCGAAAACGTGGAATTTGGAAGGCTAACCCTTGAGACACGTGTCCTAGTTGTTACATTCTGAAAGTAACGGCTCTTTGCCGCCCTTCCAAGCATTAAGAACCCCTTATTGGCTCTCATTTGGGGGTTGGAAGACATCACTCAAGCTTTCTCATTCACTTGCTCCAATTCAGAGTTCTCTTCACTTTTGATAGTAGTGCTCTCACAAGCGAAGCCATGCCGGACTAAGGTCCTCCCAATAGCAGCAGCAACTTTCAAGCAAGCACTCAACGGTGCGTTTGTGTGCTCCGGAGAGGGTCTAGGCTAGTGGGTAACGTTCTCTCTCTTTCACTTTCCTTTCATATTTGTTTACTTACTATTTTGTGGTGTGGGTTCTACTCCTGAGTGGGTTTTGCTTTCACCACATGCTCCTTGTGGTGCAGGTTCTACTCCTGAGCGGGTTTTTGAAATAAGCTAACCAATTTTTTCGATAGAATTACACAACATAAACCAGCACTAGCCAACTGGATTAGCATTAGCATCAAACTAAAAACCAAGCTTAAAGAAAACTCAACGCCAAGAATGCACACTCAATCCCAATGAAGGAAAGGTGTTGTCATATGGCGGAGCAACTAATGAACAATACTTGAAAATGGAACAAACTCAACGTCAAGAATGTGCACTCAAGATCCCACTGAGGGTGAGGTACTAACATATGACAGAGTGATTGATTGAAAACTGAAAACTAATAGGCGGATAACCAGCCATAAGAGAATTTCCACACTACCACCAAACAGTGGGGGGAAAAGACTACAATTAAAACACTTTGTCTGCTGCGGCAGGCATCCACTTATGAGTGGGGATTCACCACTTGAGAGTGGGTACAAGAGTAATACAAATCCAATTATCCACACTGGCGGTAAACCATCCAGGGGTACTAATGTGAAATTAAAGAAAGAATTGCAGCAATAAAGGACTGAAATAGTACTACTATTTACAGTCTTACAATATGGAAAAAGAGCTACAAATTATATGAAAATTACAATAGATTCAATGTACCATGATACTGGATGATTCCATGTTAGACATCAACAATAAATGATGAAGAAAGGATTGGAGATTCAAACTTAAACAAGTCTGATGTAAAATAACAATTCTGGAAAATTCTGATCAGCGACTATGAAATTCAAAGAAATATTCACAACTCACTCAAAATACCTCCGTTTTGTGTGAAACGAAAACCAATGAGCTGTTGGAAGATAGGCGCCCAACATCAGATGAAGTAACAGCAACAAAAACTCATAATTTAATTTTTACACAAATCCCAATGCAGCAAGAATGGTATGGCCTTCATGAGGGGTGATTTTGACAAGTAAAAATCAATAACTCAATTAAAATCTGAAACTCTCCAAAGATGGTCGCCTTGGGTGTGGGAATGGATTGGAAAAGTACCCACAAGCAAATTAAATTCACACAAAAAGCTGTATGAAAAAACCACTTT